>VONZ01001862.1:0-89278 GCA_012976165.1 Labeo catla
TTCGAAACCTGCCGGGGGTTCTTAGTGGCCTGAGGACGAGCTGGCGGTGCCACCTTCCTACGAGTGCTGGACCGTTGGGCTGGTCTGGCTGCAGACCCGGCAGGCTGCGGGGTCTGAGCCACCCTCGTAGGGGGCCTTCCACGGCGGGGAGCAGGCGGAGGCTGCTGCGTCGGCTGAGCTGGGCCGGAACTCGCTGCACGCCGAGGCAGGATGTGCTTGATGGCCTCCGTCTGCTGTTTCACGGGGGAGAACTGCTGGGCAAACTCCTCCACGGTTTCGCCGAAGAGGCCAGCCTGGGAAATGGGAGCGTCGAGAAAGCGAACCTTCTCGGCGTCTCGCATCTCGCCAGGTTTAACCACAGGTGGCGCTCCTGGACCACCATAGTGGACATCACCCGCCCCAGAGCTTGCGCAGTAACCTTCGTAGCCCGTAAGGCATAGTCGGTCGCTGAGCGCAGCTCGTGTAACAGCTCTGGGTCGGGAGCACCCTCGTGCAGGTCTTTAAGAACCTTAGCCTGATAGACCTGCAAAATCACCATAGCGTGGAGGGCGGACGCAGCTTGCCCAGAGGCCGCGTAAGCCTTCGCTACAAGCGCAGACGAAAACTTACAGGCCCTGGACGGGAGTCTCGGGCGGCCCCTCCAGGAGGCGGCGTTTTGCGGGCACCAGTGCATCGCAACCGCTCTCTCCACCTGGGGAACCTCCGAATACCCCCTCGCTGGACCGCCATCGAGGGTGGTGAGGGACGGGGAGTTAGCGTACCGTGAACGAGCCGACAGAGGGGCTTTCCACGATTTCGTCAACTCCTCGTGAACTTCCGGGAAAAACGGGACCGGGGAGGAGCGTGGCTTCGAGTCACGCCCCCTGCCCAGGAACCAGTCATCCAGCCTTGAAGGCTCAGGGCTGGGCGGGGAACCCACGCAACCCCGATCTCCTTGGCTGCCCGTTGTAGTGCGGCGGCCATTTCGGCGTCTGCCACAGACTGAGATTCAACCGCCGGAGCGGCGAACTCGGTTGTGACGTCAGCCTCTGACGGCTCTCCCTCCGATGCTACGGACGCTGCCTTTTCCTCAGCAGGAGCCCCGAACAAAAGATCCAGCCCATACTGAGACGAGCTTTCAAAATCGTCCGGAGACTCAATCGGTAGACACACAGGGTGAGCGGTTTGCAAGGACGCAACTGGCAAAACTTCGCTCAACACCTGCCGCTCTTCCTCGACGCACATCGCAACGGCCTCGTACCCGGAAGTAGAAGGACCGGAGCGGGAAGCAGATGAGGAGCGCCGCGGCTTCTTCGAAAAGAACGCGGCTCTCGAGCGGAGTGTGCCCAAGGTCATGTCTTCGCAGTGCTGACAACCTCCCTCAGCGAACGCTGCGTCAGCATGCTCACGCCCCAAGCATTGAACACAGCGTTCGTGCCGATCGTTCGGGGAAAGGTAGAATCCGCACCCAGTAGGACACAGACGGA
Source organism: Labeo catla (assembly GCA_012976165.1). Taxonomy (NCBI): domain Eukaryota; kingdom Metazoa; phylum Chordata; class Actinopteri; order Cypriniformes; family Cyprinidae; genus Labeo; species Labeo catla. The sequence continues at coordinate 1,467 of VONZ01001862.1, forward strand.
AAGGCATCGTGGAACACACAATCCGTCTGTGGAGCTCTTTTAGAGAAAATTTGCTCTCTGCAGAAGAGAATCTTCTCTTGAAGATCGCCGTCGACGCACCCAGGGGACTCTCACAACACGTGCAGTGTCAGAGAGGGAGAGACCGCTGTCTGTGCCGTAGATCCAACGACGAGAGAGGTGAATGTTGCCGCTTCTCACGCAGAGACGCTGCATTCGGCTCCGAAAAACAGAACGAGTGAGCAGATGCACACGCTGCCCTATTTATACCCGGACGTCCGGGGCGTTGTCAGCTATGCAAATCTGCACACCCAATTTTCATTGGCCTTTCTCAAAACTGTCAGAGGTGTTTGGGCTCTCAAGAGCGACCCCTAGTGTCGTACACTACTCGACACAACTCGGAGTGTACGACAGATAGGGAACTAGGAATTCACAAGCTCCAGTGTGGATCCAGAATACTTAAGAAGATATGATACCAACCCTGAAACAACATACAGCACTGCCGAATTCTGCAACTAATTTATGGTGTTCTTTGTCTGTTTGATTATGTCATTAATTGATCTTTACCATACATCTTTGCCATATGTACATCAACTTGACATAGTCACCACTAGTAACCTACTACTAAATATATTGTAAAAACTTTAATTTGCTGTAAAGTTGCTTTGCAACGATATTGTGAAAAGCGCTATACAAATAAATTTAAATTGAATTGAATAAGAGCTAAACTCAGTGGATCTCAGGAAAGTGGATCTCATGAGCCAGATTTAAGGATCCCTGCTATAGGAGTGTGTATGACACAAACAAGAATCCTGTTTTCAAATATCTGCACAACTACAAATGTAGAATAAACAACAAATTACTAAGTAACTTTTTTGTATACACAAATTCACATTTTGTAAATAGAATAAACAGCAGAACCTGTGCATCTCTGAGCAGCACAGTGTTTTGTTCCTCAGTGATACAAGGACCAGTAAATAATTCAATCAGGCTATAAGTAAGATCATTTGCAAAGTTAAATGAATCAGCTGATTGAAAGATTTAACTCACTAATTTAGACAGTCACTTGCTGCCATCTACTGGCAGTTGTAGTTTTAAAAAACAGTTCTGCTGCATTTACAAAATCGAAATGTATGTATGAAAGTTACTCAGTAACTTGTTTATTGTACATTTGCGATTGTGCAAATATTCGGAAAAACAGGATTCTTGTTTGTGTGATACACTAACTCCTGTAGCACAATGAATATTGCACAATAAAACACACTTCAGTTTTTCCAATCTGCACTGTGGATTTTTCAACAGAAAACAAATATTTACTTTTCCTAAATTCCTAGTTTATTCCCACTCAATAATGTTAGTATTAATACATGTCAAACACTCAAGGGAAAATTAAGAAAACTTCACTTCATAAATAAACTTGGTGGAAAAAACATCTGACTCTGAAACACTGTGAAAGGGATGGATTTACAAACTATATTAATGAAATATTTTTTTTTATAAATAAACTGCCTGCATATAATCTATTTTGCATTACAGCATCACATCTCACCTCAGTGTCTTGAGTTGACAGTTTGGATCCTGTAGTAAATCATTGAGCTCCTTCACTCCTGATTGTCCAGGATCATTTCCTGTGAGATCCAGCTCTATCAGGTGTGAAGGGTTTGATCTCAGAGCTGAAGCCAGAGCTTTATAACCTTCTTCAGTGATACTGCAGTCTGAAAGTCTAGAACCAGAATGAAAATGTCACAATCAGATGATTAATACTTTATTCTAGAAATGACCTAAATCCATAACAGAATTACATTTTATTCCTTATACAAATCAACTAAAACTGTAAAGCAAAATCTGACAACTGAATATTGATTCAAACAAAAAAAGAGAACTGTAAATTGTTAGACGTCAATTCGCTGCAGTATCTCCAGCTTACAGTCACTTTCAAGCTTTAACCTTCTGATGCTCCTCATTTGTGAGGTACACTTGTGCTCTTCATGGTCAAAAGAGACTGAACACCTGAAATGTAACTTTCTTTTCAATAAAATCAATGTAATATATTTTTGTTCTATATAGTACTGTGAAATAGTAGTAAGCCACTAGTATATTCACCAGCTAAGATATTTTAAAGTTTTTCTATCTTTTGCTGTAGTGTGTAAGTAGGAAACATTCACATTTTACAGGTTTATATAAACACTTTGCCATTATATGTAATAATCCAGTGAGATTTTTCTTTGCACAATAAGTCTGACAACAGCCATCAAAAAATATTATTTTGATGGTGGTCATTTTTTACCACGAGGACCACAAATGTGAATATTTTTTCATTTATATTTTTATTTTTGTACAACCACTTAACTTTTCCAATAAAGCTACAATTTTCAAAATTTTTATTTTTCGGTCAAAAGCAATTCCCCTCAGTAGAATCATGTCGGGCCTCCTCTCTGATCAGTGCCCTTAGACTCGTCCTAATATATTTATCTAGAGCCAAACACACTTCATTCAAGTCATTTCTGCTCCATGTGTGTTGCTTCTGTACACTGCTGATGATGTAAAGCACTACAAGAGCTGCAGATGATGTGCTTATTAAAAAACAGACTTCAAAAACATATTTTTGCTAAAACGATTAAAAAAACAAAGCAGTAAATAAGTGTAGTGTTAGATCTGGCAGATCACGTCATTCAAGCTTGTATCATCTGATTTTCAGCTGATCCACGTCTACCTATAGGAATACAACTACTTCCTTATATAACGTCCATTCAGTATTGACAAATCACTTTTTTCAGGAGCTAACTATCCTCCTCCATCCCCAGCTCCTCCTTTCATCTGCAGTTAGGACTTGGCCTTCTGATATTCCTCATTGAGTCAGACTTTATCCTGAATTATGTTGTTAAACTAAATTGCCATTATGTCTGATGATAGAGACCCTGACAAAAATAGTTTGTTGTATTTGTCCAATAGATACAGTGCTCGACATTAAGCCTTGACATAATCAGTCATTCACTTGTCCAAGTAAAAAAATCCTTTCTGAAGCAACAGTTTCATTACGGCTCTAGGATCTTACTTTGATCAGAATATTTGTGATATTTGCCTTCAATTGATTTCTAGGACACTTTTTAGCTTAATGAAGGGCAATATTTTCCTAACCTTACTAAATGTATGTGTCATCATTTGTCAAATTCTTACATTTTATCAATAACATCAATAAAATAAAATGATTGCAATTATTTGCTATTTTATCATTACAATTGCAAATGCATAAATATTGTTATAAGACAAATGGTTCCCCTTTTTAACATATGAATGCATTAACATTAATGCAATGATGCTTTTAAAAATGTATCCAAACCACCAGTAGGTGGCGGCAAGTCACTGTCTTAATGAGTGAGTCACACAATCCCCAGTTTGTTCAAATGGCTAATTAATATTTTGAAAATACTAAAAATGAAACTGTTGGATAAGAACTGAACTGAGCTGATGATGAAATCATTATTTACCTCACAGCTGCTTTATAAATGAATTAAAATCACTCTTAAATTGATGGACTTTACATATTTACTGAACCAAACTGATTCAACTTCTGATTTTACCTGAATAATGACTATTTACTATTGTCTTTTTAGAGTTGCTTTACAGCAGAATTGAATCCTGTTTGCATCACTAATTCACTATTTTCTTGTTTATACCTGTAAAGCTGCTTGGAAACTATTTGCATTGTGTAAAGTGCTATATAAACAAACGTGTCTTGACTTTACTAGTTAAATTGTTTCTGTTCATCATGTATGTTTGTTTGTTTTAAAAGACACTTATTTAAAGCAAAAAATAACAATGGTCCATACATCAAGAGGAAAACCCTGAACAGTATATTTTATCAGTAAATGTAATGCAAAAATGTAAAAATAATAATAGTCTAAAAGCATCTTATCTTAGCTTTTCATATCAAATTATATATACAAACAGATACACATCATCATAAATACAAATGAACCATCAAATGCATGTTGTTATACCTACCTTGAACATAACCAAACACATTCTGTAAACGGTATAGCACAATGTGTCGGCTTAGGACAGTGTCAATGACAGACCAAATCCAAAAAAAACAAAAAAAAAAAACACCATGGCAGGCATAAACATGAAAACACAGCATACAGAGTTTTTCATTATCTAAGTCTGTTTTTCACCTTATGTTTTTGTTGGGCTCAATTTTTGTCTTTTGTCACACGACTTACCTCAGTATCTCCAAATGACACTTCATATTTTCCAGTCCAGCGCAAAGCAGCTTCACTCCTGAATCTTGCAGATTATTATTGCTCATGTTCAGCTCTTTCAGACTTGTATCTGATCCAAGAACTGTAGCCAGAGACAAACAGCTTTTGTCTGTTAAGCCACAGTCATTTAGCCTATGAGGGAAATAAGATTACACAATAATTAGATTAAATACATTTGCTAAATACAAATAGTTACTATATTATTTCTTCTATAGCTTTTATTACAATGAATTATACAATTGAAAGTGCTAGTTCCATGGGTTCAAGGAAAAGCATTACTGAGTGAATTCTAATTAAACACTCTAACCATTGTGATCAAGTGCTCAACATTGGATTCAATGCACAATGCTGTAAAAACATGTAAAAAAAAACAATGCTCTTTACAGAGCGTTGACAAAAATATGCACAGGAATGTTTGAAAGCAGCTGCCTATCAGTGAGAACCACAATAACCCAGTATTTGGTATTACTGGTACTGTAGAAAGGCTGGAATTACACATTAAAATAAATCACAATCACTGGTTAGCTGATTATCTGTTGACATTTACTGTGAACATCCGAGTGGACATTTGATGGGCTAACCATCATCATTTAAAATACTTTTCTTAGGGATGTAACGATTACCGGTTTGATAATAAATCATGATAAAATTCCCCATGAATACTATTACCGTTTCATATTTTAATAAAATATAAATAAAATATTTAAATAAATACTGTCCAGCATAAAGCACAGTTAAATAACATTTGCACACAACTCACACAGTAGTTTTGTTTTGTGTGACGGCGGAAAAGCTTAAATGTTTTAAAAGGGTGCTAATGGCATAGGCGCCGATCCCCACAGAAATGATCAAGCACGCACGGAAAAACATGAGATAGTCTCGTTTCACTTTAAGCAATAAGAAATGGATTGCAGTTTTATGACTGAATTCTCATTTTTATCCTTCATTTGAAGCAGTTTTTGCCATTATTTTAATAGCAAACACAAAGAGTGCATTATTGTGATACGAGAGGGTGCCAGCACGAATGCTCTCCCAAATATATAGTGATCATGGCTCTGTGCTCCCTCAGATATTACATATGTGCCCTCAAACTTTGTCCTGTGTTTGGACGAATATGTTCTTATTGTAAACTGTTATTTATTAAATCACTTTATTTAGTGAAGTGCAACACTCATAAAAAGAACGTGTGTATTATTTGATAACTAATGTACTTGTTGCAGTCTGTGCGTTTCACTTCGCAATTGGGGGTTGGGCCCCACCGGCAGAAACATAAATCGGGAATTATACAAATAAAATTAATATATGAATGAATTAATTATGTGAATGTACCTCTGAAGGTTCGGACTGTCTTCAGAAAAGGTTCGATGACATTTTGTTTTTATTTTCACTCCATGTAATATCTAAAATAGTGTTCTTGATCGCAATGCTGCTTTATCCACGAAGTTCACAGAAACAGTTGTAATTCAGCTTTTCCATAAGTGCCATCTAGTGTCATACAGTGGATTTACAGAGACTTACATTTACATTCAGCTTGTGTGCAGTTTTTGTCTGGCCCAAAAACAACTGACAGAATTTTCATGCCCTTGTTATAGCCTAAATTTTGACCAGCTGATGAAAAACAAGCTTATGTGGATTCTACACATTTAAACAACTGAGATAAGTTATCTAGATTTATGGAGCAGATAAAATACATATAATCATTTATTAATCAGTTATCATTTTGACTCAACTCTTTTCTTTATTTGAAGGCTGAAATGTGAGGTTTACCTTTTATGAAACATTTTTAAAGTTCATTAGGTCATTTACATTAGATATTGAAGATGCCATATAAGTTGTCAGTCATGTTGTCATTTAAAATTCAGACATCATTGGTACTGTTATTGTTTTACTGATTGGCTAAACCAAAAGTCATTTTATTTGTTGTTTGTTGATTTTAAAAATAAACCTTGGTGATGTGATTTATGTGTCAGTACTTTTTAAACATTTCCAGCACATATTAACCAAATACCATGATAATACTGATAACCGTGATAATTCTGGTCACTATAATCGTGATATGAAATTTTCATACCGTTACATCCCTAACTTTTCTCATATGTCAAACCTCAGCATCCCTGAACAAAGCACTTTCTGCTACTAACATTAATAGTTTCATTGAGAACAAAACTCTTCATTCTCAGATGAAGAAAAACACAAGAATATTTTTTTTTAAATAATTTTCCAGAGCAACAAGATTTTCCATGACATGTTTATATTTTTCCACACATTTTTTCAGGACTAAAATCAGTAATTATTTTTCCAGGTTTTCCAGGATGCATGGGAACCCTAGATAAATGTATTTTTCAGATGAAAGCAAAAATTATCAACTTACAGAGCTCTTTTGGAGGTTTTGATGACTGCCAATAATCTAATGAGACACTCGTCTGATTTCTTGAATTTCTGAAGCTCAAACTCCTCCAGCTCCTCCTCTGATGTCAACAACACAAAGGCCAAAGCAGACCACTGGGCAGGTGAAAGATCAGCAGATGAGAGACTTCCTTTGCTAAGGTGGGTCTGAATGTCTTTCACCAGAGTTTGGTCGTTCAGTTCATTCAGACAGTAGAACAGATTGATGGATCTCTCTGGAGACAGATTAGCTTCAAATTTCTGCTTGATGTACTGGACTATTTCCTTTTTGATTTGGTCATGTCCATCCTGCTGTGTCAACAGACCCTGTAAGAGTCGCTGATTGGACTGGAGTGACAAACCGAGGAGGAATCGAAGAAAAAGATCCAGGTGTCCATTATCACTCTCTAGTGCCTTGTCCACTGCAGTCTTGAGCAAATCAATCATGGTTTCACTTTTGTTTTCCTGTTCTGTAGAGTCTTGGTCAAACACACTTTCTTGTTGATGTCTAGAAACAGATGTGCATAAAGGGCTGCAATAAACTCTTGAATGCTCAAGTGAACGAAGCAGTACATGGTACCAAGAACGATCCCTGTTTCCTCCTTAAAGATCTGGGTACACATGCCTGAATACACTGATGCCTTATAGACGTCAATACCACAATCTTTCAGATCTGTGTCATAGAAGATCACATTGTTTCTTTCCAGCTGATGAAATGCCAGTTTCCCAAGTGAAAATATGGCATCTTTATCCCAGGAAACATCTGGTGTATATTCTCCATCATACTTTCGTCTGCTCTGCAGGATCTGAAATCTGAGAAAGTGTGTGTACATTTGTGTCAGAGTCTTGGGAATGTCTTCAGTATTTGATTCCTGTAGTATTTTGGATTTGTCAGCAGCCTTATTGTTTTTCACATCATTATTTTTTTTCTCCTCCAAAATGTTCTGGAGAACAGTGGCTGAAATCCAGCAGAAGACTGGGATGTGGCACATGATAAAAAGACTCTTTGATTGTTTAACATGATCAATGATTTCTTTGGCCAGATCCTCATCTGTGAATCTTTTTCTGAAGTACTCCTCCTTTTGTGCATCACTGAATCCTCGTATCTCTGTCAGCCGGTCGATACAGTCAGGAGGAATCTTACTGGCAGCTGCTGGTCTGGTGGTGATCCAGATGAGAGCAGAAGGAAGCAGATTTCCCTTGATGAGGTTTGTTAGGAGAACATCCAGAGATGATGGTGAAGACACATCATGCAATGTCTCATTTTCCTTAAAGTTTAAAGGAAGACGAAATTCATCCAAACCATCAAGAATGAACAGAACTTTTTGGTTCCTTCTTGTAAGGTTCAGTCCTTTTGTCTCTGGGAAAAACTGAGTTATAAGGTCCATCAAACTTAGTTTTTCTTTCTCCTTTAAGTTCATCTCTCTAAATGGAAGAGGAAATATGAAGCTGATATCTTGATTTTCTTTTCCTTCAGCCCAATCCAGAACAAACTTCTGTACAGAGACTGATTTTCCGATGCCAGCAACTCCTTTTGTCAGTACAGTTCTGATCTGCTTGTCTTGTTCAGGTGTTTCAAACAAATTTTTGCATTCAACCTGTATCTCTTGTGATTCATGACGCCTGGAAGCAACTTCAATCTGTCTTACCTCATGTTCAGTATTGACCTGTTCACTACAACCCTGAGTGATATAGAGATCTGTGTAGATGTTATTCAGAAGTGTAGAGTCACCTTGCTTTGCAATTCCTTCAAACACACATTGATACTTTTCCTTAAAGCTACATTTTAGCTGACGAATGAAAAACAGCTCATCTAAACACAGGGACAAAAAAGAAACAGATTTTTTTCTCCATTACATTTATAAATGACAATGTGACAGATGATCACGAGTCTCTTACCTTCTAAAGTATCAGCAGCTTCATCTTGCTTCATCTCTCTCAGGAAGTAGAGTGTGAGATCAAGAGCTGCTTCTTTGATGCTGCATCTGTTCTCATTAAAATCCTTCACAAAGTATTGTAAGTCTTCTTCTTGCAATATTTTCTTAAACTTTTTCATCTCATTCTTCAGAAATTCAATTATTTTGCTTTCAAGATCCTAAAATAAAAGAAAAATACATTTTCTGTGTTTCTAAAAGTAAACATAAATGATCAAGATAAAACAGAAATCAAATTTCTACTGAATATTGTTGTTTAGTAAACTATTTGTTATAAATTTAAACATTATTGAAATTAAGTATTGTGTTTTCCTACCTTGAAGATCCACAGGAGATTGTCTTTGAAATTCTTGTAGTTCCTGTGAATCTGGACGTCTGAATCTAATGTCTCATAATGAACCCTATTAGTGAATAAAATGAAGCACTGCATTTTCAGGGAAACTATTAGAGAAATAATTTGCAAATATATTTTTTTTAGCAAAGACAGAGAGCAATAGCTGTTTAAGTTCACACTGTTAAAGTATAGGATCTATTTAAGCATAAATTTAGGTAAATATTAGGTCTCTTATTTAAATATTTTCCATCCTAAAAGCAAACAACACAGGGGCTGGTGAATTAATAATATATACCACACTGACAATGGGTATTTTCATACAATGTGCAGCAGTTATGTTAGTGCACCAAAATTTATGGGCTTTACAAAATATATAGTAGACATGAAATTTTTATTTAAAAAATATTTAAACAATATAGATTCATGATAAATATTCAACGAAATATTTTCTAGCAGTCCAAATGCAACCAACAATGAGAAAAACATTAAACACCTTTTGGTAGATGATGCTTTTTTCTCACTGAAGTTCGGTGGATCATCTTTTGACCAGTCACTCTTCACAGACACAGAGCTGGACACATGTGAGTCTGATCTTACACTAATGACACAAACAACAGAGAAACAAAACAAACAATATTACACGAAGTACTTTAGTCTAATTTATTAATTAAAACTTAGGTTTAATTGTTGTTTAAGGTTTAATATACAGATGAATTTTTTCTTCAATGCCTATAAATGTTTGCTTGCTTGATCTACTCTACTTTCATGGTCCATGGTCAATTTATGCCTCGTAATGTCTGCCTGTACAATTGTATTATTGGAAAGAAGTTCCAGACAGAGTTCAATAAAAAGTCACCATACATTGTGTTCAGTGATTTATGTTTTTTAATTCCATCAACATCTATCAGAAAAACCACAGTAACAAAATTAGCAAACATAACGCTATAATGTCATACCTTTTGGTAGATGATGTTTTTTTCTCACTGAAGTTTGGTGGATTTCTTTCTTTTGACCAGTCACTCTTCACAGACACAGAGCTGGACACATGTGAGTCTGATCTTACACTAATGACACAAAGAACAGAGAAAAACTATAGGAGATACTTCAGTCTCATTTAAAGGGATTCTGTGTGCCAAAGGGAGTTTGTTTAGTTCAGTTTAACACAAACTAATTCACTAACTCATCAGACCTGCTATAAAGGAATCATCTAACAGTCTGGGAAAAGAGACAAAAATCGTTTAAATTTCCCTTTAAAAATACCCACTAATTTACACTTCAAGAGTCTGATGTTTATTTTCATTTTTATTAATTTAAATTATATCTAGTTAGCCCATTATTGACATTTAATACCCACTAAACATGCAACCCCATATGCAACATGTAATGCAATCAAATTTTATGATAAATTTTGGACGATCTGTTGATGTTATTTCTACAAGTTCTGATATGTTAACAGTACAGATAATTCTAGCAACATACAAACATGGTGTTTTTTTTTTTTTTTCACATAAAGTGTTTAAAATAATGATCTAAAAACAGACTCAGTGTTACCTCTGTTTCTGTGAGAGACTCATCTCAGACTGAGAGTCCTTTCCTTGCTCTTCTGACAAACTGCAGATAAACTCCAGTGATCAGCATTGGGTTGTGAAAACAATCTGCTGTTCAGTTTGACCTGAAGATGATGATCGTTAATGAGATGAATAAATATGTTGAATTAGCATCAACAGCAACAAAAACACTATATAAAATAAAGTGAGTTACAAACCAATGCACTGCCATGTAGAATAAACAAATGGTCTTATAGAGAAATGTCTGGTTTAAAAATATTTTCGATTTCGCATCACAAAAACAACAGCATCAAACAGAAGACAAAATATGGGAAAACCTGCAGAAACACATTTGTTTTCAATAACCCCCTTTTGAAAAACTGACCTACAGTCTTGTCCACTAAGAAGAGAATTTATTAGAAACGCTCATTTTTCTGTCCTTTAGTCCTGTAGTTTGTCAGCAATTTCTTCTCAAATCTCTCAATAGTACAGACGGATCGGATTAAATATGCAAAAACAATGTCCGCGAATGTTAAAATGAGTAGGGTCTGTGCTAAAGTTGTATTTATAAAAATGTTTTCTAGGACATAAATCCAATGAGCGACGCTTTCTCTTGCTATCTGTGTGGAGGGTTTTGAACGAGTTGAACAGTTACTGTCACCTGCTGTACTGGAGTGTGGATATTCTACCTAATACATTTAAACACTATATTATTATTTTCCCTGTTCCTGGACTGTTGTCTACGATGCTGTTTATTGTAAATGTCACACATGCTGAGATTTGTATTTATTTCTTACTTTCAGTTCTTTATATTCATATTAGGGTGTAGTATTAATACTTGTTCTACAGTTTCTGCTTCTTTATGTTTATGGGCTTCATGTCCAACTGGTTTTTGATTCCATCATTACTTTGCCCGGCTGAGGGTTGTCATAAATTGAACCATTGCATATAATAGAAAATCTTCCCACAAAAAAAAGAAGAAAAGAATACTTATATAGTACTTATAAAGCACATATTAATGACTTATTCTGCATGGTCATATTCTACATCCCTTAACCCTAATCTATACCCAAACATAACTACAACCTACAAACAACTACTTTTCTACCACTAAGCAGCAAATTAGGAGTTTATTGAGGGAAAATTCTTAATGTTTAATGTTTTCCCTGATCTAAGTGTTACTAAAATGTACATTAATCACAAACCACAACTTCCTCATGTGTATGTGCTTCTGCACTGGACATGATCAGTAACAAAACAAAGTTCACAGTGCTTAGTCTTGATACTTTTACAACTGTAAACTCAAATTCTCCTCCTAACACTACTAAAAATAATAATACAGCACAAGAACTGAAATACACTGAGTGTAGGAGACGATTTTACAGACAGAGGAAGGTCAATCCAAAGACTTGGAGCTGCAACAGAAAAGAACCGATCACCTTTAAATTTTATGTAAAATCGAACTACAAAGTGCAATTGATTATTTGAATGCAGAGACCTGTTAGATTGATGCAGACTGATTAAATCAGAAACACACTCTTTGAAAACATATAGCAGCACTTTGTAATAAATTCTGTATTGTACAGGTCGCCATTGTGAGATGATACACACAGAAGTAATGTGCTCTCTCTTCTTAGTACACTGTAAAAAACAACCTATAGAATCTAATCAATAAAATTGAGGTAACAATTTGTACTCACTTTGTTTGGGTAGATTCTATCCTATATATTTGAGTAAAGAGTACCTAAATTTAACAGCTATGACACACCAAAAGTAATTGGGTAAGGCTTACCTAATATTTCTCATTACATTACTTAACTAATTACTTATAAAAATTGAGTAACATTAACTCTATTAGTAAGCAACAGTTCATCTACTAAATTATTATTAATAATGATTAGCCAATAGGAAAAATTACACATTACTTATTCAGGGAAGGTTGAATTTACATAAAATACGGTCAGACAGGAGATTGCATCAATTGTTTTTTTTTTTGTTGTTGTTTTTTTTATTGACCAAATAACATTTTTTAAAAAACATTTAAAACTAATTAAAGTACAAAATAACCCCTTACAATAAATTTCAAGTAAAAAACAACATATAATGTTATATAAAGATTATTGAACATATTCCATTCAAAAATAAACCAAAGTCTCCACAAGATATCAAAATATACATTAGATTACTAAATACTGTTTTTTCATGTTATACCTTCAAACAATATGTGTTTAGATTTAGTGTGTGGCTACAATACTTGCAACACTAGAAATGAGAGGAGAAACTGATCTCATTTACCTCAATAGACTGGTATGCTATATGGATACAAACAAACACTTCAACTTCATTTAAAACTAATTAAGTGCAAAAAAAAAACACACACACACACTTACATTCAATTTTAAGTGGCATACAACATACTACATATAACTCACATTACATGTAACTTCTTGAACATTTACTATTTGCAAATAAAACCATGTTGTCTTTGGATGAAGCAAACAGTCTGAGCCTGAACTTACAGTACACACATCTCATTCCATCAGTTGAAGCTTGAGGCTTTGGATCTTCTTCAGGAGTTTTGCTCGGTCAAATTCCAAAAAAGTTTCTGGAACACTTCAAAGGTGTACTTCCGGTTTTTGGGAGACTTAAGGTTGAGGGCATAGATCAATCCCATCAACAGTATGCACACTGTAGTTCTGTTTCCATAACCATTCAGCACTTTGGTGCCCTCTATAACACACACATCTACTGGGTCCTCACTCCTCAGCTGTAGGATTGTGAATCACCACCAACTTCATTCCATTTATGTGGCCTTCAAATTCATCCTCCTGTTGAGAAAAAAAAAGCAAATATGTTTTTAATAATGTGCTTAATTTTAATCAATGTACAATTAAAATATAAAAAATAAATGGCACCATCCATTGCAAAATATTTTCCTCAACTAGCTAAACTCTAAACTGTTGGTAGCAGTAACAATTTTACATTGCTAGCATGGCATTCTAAAATTCTGACTACCTCTTTTTTTATAAAGGTGGGCCATGATATACTCAAATAAAAATTAAACTAAACCCTCAAAATGTAATATAAAGCATAATTAATGCTCAGGCATGTAATTCATAAAAGGTTAGTTCACCTAAAATTAAAATTGTCATCATTTAATCACCTTCATGTTGTTCTATATAACACTTTAATAGTCAAAACACAAATTAAGATATTTTTATGATACCTGAGAGATTTCTGTCCCTCCACTGAAAGTCTGTTCACCTAAAACTCTGACACTTTAAAAACTTCATAAATAACATAGTAAAATAAATCAAGTGGTTAAATCGAAGTCTTTTAAAGAAACATTATCACTTTATGTGATGGACAGATTTAATTTGGGCTTTTATTCAAATGAAAACAATGATCAGCAAAGAATGTTTGCAGAATCCAATTTTGTCAAATGAAGCTGAAGCGTGCTTGCTTTACACGTTAGAACTGAGGTTCATTCTCTCGTCTTACAGCATTTTTGAACCTCTGTAAAAACCAATGAGGTTTGTTCCTGCACGTCAAGCAAGTAAAGTTGAGCTTCTGTTTAGGTTCACTGATCAATGTGCATATGAGATTAAAAGTCTACATTAAATCTATTCATTATATAAAGATATCATGTCTCTTCAGAAGACTTGGATTAAACCTCTAGATTTATATAGACTTATTTTACAATCTCTTAATGAATGATTTAAAGCATTAAATGTTTTGCATGAACAGACTTTCAGTGGAAGGATAGACAGCTCTCAGGTAACATTAAACATATCTTAATTTCTGTTTTGAAGATTAACCACAGTCTTATGGGTTTGGAACAACATGAGGGCGAGTAAATGACAGAATCCCTAAAATGTACTGAGCGACAAAAATACATACATACATAAATACTTCTTACGATACATTTTTTTTTTTTTTTTAAATGCAGCACCCTGACTATTTATCAAAGGCTAGGTATTGTATTGGTTTAATGGCTAAATCACAGTGATCAATAAGGGAAATGAAACAATGTGTATCCATTTGAATACCTTGAAATGATGAATCATGTAATAACACACCTGACAGTCTTGGAACAGCTCTTCTTGATTTTCCCCAAGATACTCAATGAGGCAACGGATACATGTATCCCTTTTTTTCTCAATACTCTGGAACTACAAAGACATGCATTTTAGTGACAATACAGTGACTCTGTGAGCTCAGTGCACTGCAACTTAAGAAAACAAGCAAATAGACAAATAACCCATGTTGTAATCTGTAGTGTTTTAATAGATCCAATCATTTTGATGAGGTAAAGTTGCATATTTTGCATAGCCAATTAATTTGCTATAAGGTAGAACACCCATTGACTCAAATAACAACATATATATCTTATGTAGCCTAATTTGCGCGCACTGTGGAACCGCTCTCTAAAAGCGGGTATTAAAATTGCTTTTGAAGGCGCGTGCGCGTTTTACTTTCGGTTTCGTTTTAAGGATCGTGCGAATCCTCAGCGGCGCTGAGCTGCTTTCTACAATACGAGACATTCATTTAACAAACCAATTTGAAAGTGAGGGGGACACAAACGGGATTTTGAAAAGTGGATGTGGTCAAAAGTGGACAAGCTGAAAACGTTTTACACCCCTATTTACACCTGTACTTAGCATTGTCCACTTGTGATCAGATCGACGCATCAGAAAACGCATGTTAATACCAGGTGTAAACAGGGCCTCTAATTCTTGCACAGTACCTCTCTCTGGTCAGTGTCAGTAATCTCAAATCCAAAATATCGCCATATTTTTTTTTTTGGCTACCAGATCAGTGTCGATCTCCTCGGCATCCATCCACGCTGCGCACACAAGTGAACACGCACGCACACGCGCACGCCACACGTGCACTGCCTATACTGAGAGACTGTCAGATTTTTTGTTTTAATCTTTTTTGTTTGTTTGTTTGTTTGTTGTTGTTAGCGGTACGGAAAATCAGCAAACTGTCTCAGAAAGTAGGTGTTCTCAAGTCCACACTTATTTAATATAATCGCAACATTTTGCCGTCATATAATCGCACAGACTGACATCGCGATTGCGATACGATTAATCGTGCAGCACTAGTCAACTTTCTATTTTGCAGATATAAAATAAGCAAACTCAACCAAAATGACACAATACCTGTTCTGAACTTGCTTCTGGCAAACAGGGTCTTGACATCTCAGTCACAGCATCTTCTATTATCTGTAAAAGACAGAATGAATGGATGTAAATACTGATGTCAAATATTTGCGCAAGCTAAAGAAAGTACAGAACAAAATCTAGACTTAAAAAAAAAAAAAACTAAACAGAGCTACTCAGAGTTCAAGCTGAATCTTGGGTTTGAACTTGAATTAAAAGAACATGTTGTGGTAATGATGCAGAAATGAGGTTGATGATTTCAGTAATGATAAGCATATTAAGAATGAGGTTTAGTTAAAAAAAAACAAAAAACAATGTTTAAATGTAGAAAATAAATCAGATAATATTGGCATAAGCATGAAATTATTTTGCAGTGCTTCAAGAATACATAACATACATAGGGTAAAAACAGCAGGGGCCGTATTCACTAATTATTTTAAGACTAAAAGTAGCTCTTAACTCCTAGGACTCTGAGATTTTTGCTCCAAGAGTATTTCACAAAGCATTTTAATGTTAAAATCATCTCTAAATCTGTGGACAGTAAGTGGTCGTCCAGAGACTCCTAAATCACTAAGACCAAATCATAATCCTAAAATGGATGTTTCCAGCAATCCACCTCTGGACAGAAATGTTTTAGAAACATGTCACTACATATATATAGTGTATAGTAGTCAACATTTGAAGTGGATCAAAACCTTTTATCAAAGTTGTCCTAAAACCAAAACAATACCCGTTTTTGTCTCAGGACAACTTTGATTAACGTTTTTGATCCATTTCAAATGTTGACTACTGCATATACACAATTCTTCTTAATTTTAATGATGTCCTTCTTGTCATGAACAAGTTGGGCAAAAAGTAAGAAGTAAGTCTTACTGTCATATCAGCCATGATAATTCTAGTCTGCTAATTAAAAGGTTGCTTATATGTAAATCTAACAATTATTTATGAGATGCAGACATGTTGAGGCTGACAATTAGCTGAACATTTGCTTGTTTAATTAGTGACATTTAGCCTATATTTTAAAAACTTTATTTGAATATAGAAATTTTATTTTAAAATCTTTATTTGATTATGGCAACATGATACCTTATTCTACAATATTTCTATTATAAAATGACTGACAGAGACTTGTCATTATCAGCCAATCACTGTGGGTGTAGTTAGTAAACTTGTTGACATCATCCATAGCAACAAGAATATCAACAAAAATTAAAGCTTAACAGTTTAATGTGAGAAAAGAGCACATTAATATTAGTATTGTCATTTTTGTTTCATCATTACATTTTATGATTATTTATGTAAATAATCATATATTTTATATATTTTGATATATTTTATAAATCTGAATTTTATGTCTGCAAGGTGACATTTCCATTGCAGTTTTGCAAAATTTTCCTTTTTCGAATTGGCTGAAAAACTACCTCATGTGAGCGTAAAAAACGTTTTGCGACATGTGAGAGTATTTGTAAACTTGACATGCTTCTATTAGGCTTATTTTCAATTTACAATTTCAGTTTGCACAATTTGATGGGTAACGCAGAATGTCAAGGAAATTTGGATGAATTAATCAAAAGTAGGTAATTACAGAAATAAACGTACTACATACTACTAATAAAATGATTAAAATCTTATTTTTAAAGAATAAACATATATTTCTTCAATGTTTTAATTGTATTAGTAAATTCCCTTTATTTGCCAAAAAATAAAATTTGTTTAATTGTCATTAATTAAAAGATAAATTAAATTAATTCTTAATGACTTTATTTGATAACCAAACACACAATTACACAAAACTGAATTTCTGAGAAACAAACATTTCACAACGCTATTGTAAGAATAAATGAAACTTATTTTTATGCATTTAAATAATTAGACCTGCTAGAACACAGAATTTAGTAACAATGAAACATAAGGTGGGCAAAAATAAAACATTTCATAGGGCCCTAAACATGTCATTTTTCATAAACTTTTAATAAACTGATGTTAATTTTTTAAGTTTCATGATTTTAATTAATTAAACATCCTTTTTGATTAATACAATTTAATTTAACCATTAAAAAGGAGTCCAGAAAAATTAAAACACACACAAAAAAAAAAAATGGAATTTGGAGGAAAAAAACAATGGAATTCAGGAAAAAATAAAACGGATTTCATTCGCCCTAAATACTGTAGCTCAGCATAAAAATCATTAAACCTATAGAAAGTCCTCATAATGACAGATGTGCCAACATGTGTGTGCAAGTGTGCACATTTGTGTAAGATTCCCAACACTGTAGACTGTTTTTGCTAATTACTCTTGCTGTGTCCTCCAACCCATAACGTCTCTCTACTTCCTGGAGAGTTGGTGGGTTGGTGTAAACGTTTTCTCTGAAATTTATCACCCTAGCCCTTGTTTGAGCTTTTTTGTGTTATTAAATAACATTAACTCATTATATGCATTTATCTGCATGTTCTCTGCATCTGTGTGAATGAATGGCTACGTAAATCAATTTCGCATAGCAATCGTGCTTTCAATGTCTGCTGTCTATGAAGGTAAAACAGTTGCAAAACTCCAGAGCTTTTTGATTCAAATGTGAGAACTTGTCGATATTTGTACGTGTAAGTTGAAATTTATACTCACAGCTCCAACATGAAAAGTCGCATCTTTCGATTTGCTCACACAATGATTGAATCACCTGTGTTTTAAAGTCAAAATTGCAGATTATTAATTACAAACCTGTAGAAAGACATTCACAAAGAAAACGAGAGACACAAATGTGTACAACATCATTACTTTTGCACTTTACTTCAGTGTTGCTGTACAACCTCAAGCTGCCACTTACAACCTCGCAGGACAAATTTAAATCCTTTTGCCAGGACGTACTGAAATCACAAGCATTTTAGTTTTAACATATGTGAACCAGAAAACACACTGCATTGCAAGGACAGAATGGTTTGCCAGGACAGTGAGGTGTGTAAATGATTATTGAACAGTAGACATATAACTGTTATAATGTCCTGTTAAACCACTCTGTTCTTTCAATGCAGTGTGTTGTCAGTGACATCAGTAAGGTTTGGTCATTGTAGCTTTGCATGGTAAAAAACATATAGTGAGACAGATGTGAAGGTAAAACGGTTGTAAAACTCCAAAGCTTGTTGATTTGAATGTGAGAACTTGTTCGTCACTTGTTATTCGTGCTCGTAAATTGAAATTTACACTCATAGCTCTGATGTGAAAAGTCGAATCTTTCGATTTGCTCACACAATGATCAAAACACCAGCAAGGACATCGATAAAATAGTCCATGTGACATCAGTGGTTCAACCGTAATTATACGAAGCTACCACAATACTTTTTGTGCGCAAAGAAAACTAAAAATAATGGCTTTATTAAACAATTCTCCTCCAAATCACATATTCTACCATTATTGAGAGTAGCACAACTAATATTTGTGCTTTCCTCTGCAGGAAAACAATGTATGTGCATGTGTCGTGGTCCTCTCCAATATGTGATCTGGAGGAGAAGAATTGTTATCAATTCTTATTACGTTTCAAGGGCCTGGGAACATTTTAGTTGCATGAATGAAGTCTTAAAGGTTTGGAACGACATTAAGATGAGTAATTAATGACAATTTTAATTTTTGGGTGAACTATCCTTTTAAATGAATACAAGAAAATGAAATCAATATATTTGTATTTTTATTAACACTAATAATATTACACTGAGAAATACTAAGATTATTAAATGTAATGGCCCTGCTCAATGTTTTCACTAAAAGCTGTTTGCCTGGAAGCATAGTTACCAGTTGTGTTATGTGCTCGCTTAGTGAAAAACGACACATTGGGGAAAAATAAAAACTGTACAAATATATCTGTGGTCTAATAGATTTTTTGTAACCTATGCCGTTGTGATAATTGTGTTATCCTCAGTTTCTAGTGTAAATAAATGTAAACAAATGTAGGCTTGAAGTAAAAGACCATCCAAGAATTATATGAAGTGTTTAAACATTAATTATGCTTTATTTATAAGCAGTTGGTTCAGCTCAGAGCCATTGAGAAACAGAGCTGCGACACTCCCATGGGCCACAGGAACTGAGGAATGAGGAAGTAAAGCTTGTCATAGAGCGGCCGACAGTTTCAGAAAAAAACAAAACAAAACAAAACAATAGTTCCATTTCAGCTGGAATTTTAACATTAATTGACCTCTTGAAAATCTCACCAGTAGTGGTATTTTACAAAGCGTGTTATAGTTAATGTTTATCGATAGATAATAGACAGTTATATTATAATTGCAGATAGATACCGTGAGAAATACCTTTATAGCAAACACAACCAGACACTAGCTGTCATATTTTTAGGTTTTTAGTCTTTCAGTCTTTCTCTCCCTGTAAGAGGTTCGCTAAATGCAACTGGTGGCCTTGTTATTTTAAACTTTTTTTTTTTTTTTATTGTGTTAAATTCTGTATTTTCTTGCCTTTACTAATATTCACTGATGTTGTATTCTTATGTGAATATCATAAAATAACAGATGTCGTTAATTAACCTTTTTAAATTTAACATTTTAAAATATCCAAACTTATAAAAATTAAGTGTTTGATAATGTCTAAGTGTACATTAAAATACAAAACTTTAACTAACTAACTAACTAAATAAAAGCAGTTATGACCAGAAATACTCTTTTGAGCAACTAGAGCAGAACTAAATACTAGTGGTGTCAAAATTAGCACGTTAACGCAGGCGATTAATTTTTTTCATTTTAACGCATTAAAAATATTTAACTCAATTAAAGCAGGGGCAGGGCGAGGTCACCCCACACACGACTGCTAAAGAGTTGTGTTTATTTAGACGTGGAACGTCTTTACAAGCACATCAAACAGCAGACGTTTCAGACACTGCTCCAACCTCACCTCAGCACCAGGCGCGAGTCAAACGAGCAGGAAAAGGTACCGGTGATGAGGAGCTTCAGCAGAGCGTCAGTGAACTGAGAACATCAGATGAGATGTCGTCAGGTCATATGCCAGTAAAAACGGATCTTTCCGTCCTGACAGACGTTATACTGTGCCGGTGTGCTCTGTTTTAGGCTACATTAAAGAGCTGTATAATATTCAAACCCAAATGAAACTACGACGAGTCTGCAATGTCATAGTCATGTCATCAGTTAAGACATTAAGTTACAAAAAGGTGATTAAAGCTCCTTAAAACTGTGCATGTAGACCAAGTATTTACTTTTTATGAGACACATTTAAAGCAGTGTCAGATCTGTTTTAAAACAAATACTAAAAATGTACTTTATGCTCTTTCTAGATTGAATGTGAAATTATTTCAATATAAAAGTATAATTAAATTAGGTGTGATTAATTGCGATTAATTTCAGAAAACATGTGTGATTAATTAGTCAATTTTTTTTAAATCGACTGACACCAATACTAAATACATGCATTTATTAAACAGCCATACAGGCATCTAATGGTTAAACCATGGCATTGAATAGGAATATTATCATTCTGGCCACCAAATGCCTATAATTTGGCTCCTGGCACTGTAAATATAAAAAAAATGTTTTGTCTATTTTGACCCTAAATATCAAACTAAGGGCAATATACATACTAAACATATTAGAAAATGTTATACTTTAAATGGTCAATCATGGTTCGTAATTATTGCACTTATTATTTAGTACCAAAATCTCCTCAAAATATGAACTAAAGTGGGGGTAATTCCTTAAGTTGCAGTGTTGGAAATATTTCTGTTTTAAACCATGAAGGCAAAACAATGGATATCACACAAGCAACGTGCATTTACTCAAAGACCACATATGCTGATAACAGTATATAGATAATATATATTACCGTTTTAATGTATTCCCTTAATATTTCTCTTGTGGCACGTACATAGTTAAAAACTTAATGAGGGAAACGCATTTCATGTAAAAAAGGATGTTTTTGAAAGTCTGTGCTTGAAATAATTTGTTTTATTTAATTGATTTTTATTGATGACTGCAGTGTTAATATTTTAATTACAGGCCTATAATTCATTGTATAATAAACCTGTTTTAAAAGATCTTTATTTATTTTTGTAACATTTTAATTTGAGGAGTAAATAGCCTAATCTTTTGTTATCCTCGCAGCGTGTCAGTTATATGGTAATTATTGCGGAGCAAATTACTAATTTTAATTTATTAAAAAAAGTAACTTCATAATAAAAATAGGCCTAATAAAATAAGAACGTAACAGGCCTACATTAATTGGAAATGTCAAATCCTCATAATATTGCCAACAATTGACGTTTTTGACAACATCTCTAGCTGTCGTTGATACGTGCCGACTTGTGGTTGTACAGTGAAACTGAAGTAAAGTGCAAAAGTAAATATGTCGTACACGTTTGCGTCTGTCATGTTCTTTATGTGAATGTCATTCTACACATTTGTAATTGATAATCTGCAATTTCAACTTCAAAACAGGTGTTTTGATCATTGTGTGAGCAAATCGAAAGATTCAACTTCTCACATCAGAGCTACGAGTGTAAATTTCAACTTACAAGTACGAATAACAACATGTGACGAACAAGTTCTCACATTCAAATCAACAAGCTTTGGAGTTTTACAACCGTTTTACCTTCACATCTGTCTCACTATATGTTTTTTTACCAAGCAAAGCTACAATGACCAAACCTTACTGATGTCACTGACAACACACTGCATTGAAAGGACAGAGTGGTTTAACAGGACATTATAACAGTTATATGTCTACTGTTCAATAATCATTTACACACTTCAATGTCCTGGCAAACCATTCTGTCCTTGTAATGCAGTGTGTTTTCTGTTTAACAGTGTGTAGCTCTGCCTCAAGTCTCTACATCAACTTTCTATTGTACAGATATAAAGTAAGCACACGCAACCAAAACAACACAATACCTGTTCTGAACTTCTGGCAAACAGGGTCTTGACATCTCAATAACGGCATTTGCTTCATCTGTAAAAGAGAGAATGAATGTACGTAAATACTGATGTCAAATATTTGCTCAAGCTAAAGAAGAAAGAAAATACTGTGATATACTGTGAAACCAGCAGAATCTTAAAAGATTTTTGGTTCTATCACCCAGCACTAACCGAGCCCCTTCTTTATAACATCACTGTTAAATTATGAAGCACTGCATATGGTCGAACTAATATGCCTATGGTTTCAATACAATGTCCTGATAAACCATTCTGTTTGATCTTACGAAATATTCTAATATTTTGAGATACTGTATTGACTGGATTTTGACTTTCAAGAGCTGCAAACTCTAATCATCAAAATTAAAAAAATTAAAACAAAAACAAACAAACAAAAAAAAAAACCTTTCAAAATTTTACTTTACATGTAATAAATCTAGAATATATGAATGTTTCAGTTTTTTTTTTTTAAACAAGTTACAAAAATAAAAACTTTTTCATCATGATATTCAAATTTTTTTAGATGCACCTGTATATTGTGTTTTAACTACTAAAATCATCATATTAGTTGACACAAAATAATGTGAACTAAAGATGCCACCATATTTGTTTTTTCTTTAACACAGTCAGGGAATCGGGAGTTTGTCAGATTCACACATAGATTCATCTGTTTCTGTGAGTGGCTGCTGAACTGAGAGAAGAAGAAAGTAAACTTTAGTTAACTACACATTGCATGTTTGCCATGAATAAAATGGATCATCAAATTAAGTTTGAAAGGTTATTTTGATTATTACTGGTGCTACCACAAACATCTGTGTGTATAAATATTTTTTGTTAATATATATGGTTATTTAAACGTCTAAACATAAACATTATTTTGTTGAAAACAAAATGATTTGTGATTTATGACAAACAATGTCAAAGTCCATCTTCTGAGTCCATCATCTGGCTGAATGCCAGACAAAGGCTGGAAAGCAGATTTGAATATAGTAATTGATAATGTCATTTACATGATTTTCAACTAGTGTGATTGTACGGTCCAGGGACCAACCTAGAGTGATGATGACAAGTGTGACTGAATGTGAACATAATTCTGAGACATTACAAATCAGTAAACGCTTAGTCATTACAGCATATGGAGCACCGTACCTTTGAACTTGTTCATGAACCGCTGCTTAAGATATGGCTTTCAGTTCTTGATTTTATGTGGCGCTCAGCATCACGTACAGGCTTAAGCCTGACAACTCTGGAATCCATTTCATCTAGCTGCAGAAATTAAGATATAGTACTTTAAAAACACAGAATGACACAGAACATTTACAAACACATACATCTGTAATATGCTTCACCATACATACAGTGGGTAAACACAGAATTGCTTCTTTCCAGGGTGTTTGATATCAATTCAGTTGAATTTTACAAGAAAGCCACAAAGTCCAAACACACTGACTACCTCAGGAAGTGGTGTGAGTACAGTTTGCTTCAGGTTTTTAGTGCAGTTCACTTAAAACACAAACTGGGAAAACAAAGCACTCTGTGTACACATTCATTTGACCTAAACAGCATCTGAAATCCTCTATTAATTCATGTACTGTATAGTAAGGTTGACATGACAGCACAATAATGATGGTTTTACAGAGGTACCTCTGTACCTCTAATTATATATTTCACTTAAGAAAAATCAATAAAGATGTGTTAATTATGCAGAAGATCAAGAAGAGATGATTTTAGTCCTTTTTTGTTTTATTCTGCTATTCAGACCTTAAACATTTAATTATCTTGATATGTTAGTGTAAATTTAACAGTCTCATCTGCATTGTAACAGTCAATATAATATTAATAATGTATTATCAATTCTAAATTACTGTATTCTTAAATCTGGCTGATCTGAACTCGATTACAGTAAATTGACATCAAGTAAAACAAAAACAAACAAAAAAACAACACACATTAATTAACACATTAATTTAAACGTTTACAATATTACATGTAACCCATCTTCAAGTACAGCTAACAAAACCTATATATTCCCGAAAGCTTATTCAGGGAAAATTTGCATTATCATAATAAAACTCTATGGCGATTTAATCTAAAAACGACAAATTAAATATTTGCAAAAAGCAGAAGCTCTTACATTAGATTAGATTAATTTGACATTAATGTTCCTTTTGCCCTTTTGAATGCAGATGAATCGCACATGACCCGTGTTATGTTTATTAGCATATATTAGCTTTTCAAACACATGAATTATCTACATTTCTATCATACCTGTGCCTCATTCTCTTTACTGACATCGTTTTCTTTATCAATAAAGCAATTTCAATGAACAAAGTTGATGAATCCTCTCAATCACAACGCGAACTCAAGGTATTTGGAGGCTTTATAGAGTCGATTTCTTCATTGATCTGACACTTCTCCAAAACTTCTGACATACTGCTAATATTGCTAATCTTTCAAAAGTAATACCTTACCGACGTTTATTTCGACGTTTAATGTGAACAAACACAGGGATTTTTTTTTGTCTAATTATATGAAAGTTTATCAGTGGCTTTGTGTCGCAATGTCATTGTGTCTGAAATCCTGAGCTCATGAACACTGTGTGTCTATACACACACATACAGACTGGTTTTTAAAGGGAATTCATACTTGTATTCATCAAACATGCAATAAATCAATGAAGAGTGACAGTAAAGACATTTATAATGTTACAAAAGATTTGTATTTCAAGTAAATGCTGTTCTTTTGAACTTTCTTTCTATGTGTAGATATCCAGGGATTAACCCAGATACATCTATGTGTGTCAAAATACACGTGATTTTAAAGCCAAGTATAGGACTAATACCTGTGCACAGAATCTCATGTCCTCCAGATACAATCACCAAACTTACTCAGCAATGTCAGTAGATCAACAGAGACATGAACAGATCCTGCAGAGCACAAGAGAGAATCAACAGACAGTACTCAACATCTGACAAACTGATATTCAGATTAATTTAAACAGTTCCAAATGAACCCGAAATAAATTAATAAATGAATGTAA
This sequence comes from Labeo catla, assembly GCA_012976165.1. Classification (NCBI taxonomy): domain Eukaryota; kingdom Metazoa; phylum Chordata; class Actinopteri; order Cypriniformes; family Cyprinidae; genus Labeo; species Labeo catla. The sequence continues at coordinate 27,043 of VONZ01001862.1, forward strand.
TATAAATCACCTGTTCATGTGAAACCAGTGCAGCTTTACTGACATCTAGTGGTGAAATTGAGCAACTGACCTGAAAACCTCAATGGCTTCATTACAGATGACAGTGGACAATAATAAGAAACAGTTTGACAATGTAGTTATTAAATCTGAAAAACACTATCCCCTGGTTTCACAGACAAGGCTTAAGCCTAGTCCTAGACTAAAATGTAAGTCTTGTGTTGTTTCAGAAGTGTTACAGCCTAATCAACCTTATTTTGAAGTTACGAATTCTCATTTATTAATTTCCCTTTAATTAAATATATAGTCATGTATATAATTTATAATGGCCCGGTTTCACAGATGGGGCTTAGACTAAGCCAGGATTAGCCCATGGTTCAATTAGGACTTTTAAGTAATTTTTATAAACGTGCTTAGAAAAAAACATTTCTGGTGTGCATTCTGTGACAAAACAAAGACACTGATATATTTTAAGATCAGTCAGTTCAAGTTTCTTTTTGTTGAAACATCTAAGATAACTACAAGATAAAACACAAAAACATTTCGTCCGGAGATTAATTATTTCTCACTAATGGATATAGAGTGTTTAGAAAGACTACAGAACAGAAATAATGCACACATTGTCCTTGATGTTTGTTTGTTCATTTATTTTGGGAACAGATAGTTTGACTGACAGATGAACTGACTGGAGTCACAAACCACTGCAAATACAGAATTGTAATCTAACATATCACCACTCTCATCCATTACATCCATCACTGACCAAATATTTCTAATTACCCAGTTCTCATAAAACAGGGATTTGTTATTCCAGACAGGAGTATTGTGAGGGGTAAAATTGTGTGTGTGCCAATTTCCAACATAATAAGACTTGTTGGTGAATGCTGATAACTTCACAGGAAGTTTGGGTAAATCAAAGTCACATGTGAGAAGAAAGTGAATATCACCCAATTTACAAAACAAAGCTGAAGGCACTGACCGTGTTAACTGATGAACAACTTCCGGTTTCAGGTCCTCGAACCAGATGTGATGAAACGAACGCAGCAGATTCACCGAATCTGAAAGAACAAACTGACGAAACCCTCAAAAGAGCTGATCTGTACTATGACTGAAATGTTATTTGATATATCGCCCATGTGTACATGTATGTTTATATTAATGCTGCATTATTTCATTTGTTTCAGCTGTATGTATTAGAAATCATTTTAAACTGTAATACACAAGATTTAGGATAATAAAACTTTACATTAGTTAAACAATGCTAAGCTGCTTACATTTACTATCACATGTGTATAAACACACTGAATTCATAAAAGTGTTTTCATTTATGAATTACTGTTATAAATATAAGCAGAACTAATACAGCAGTAAATCTTATTCTGTTTAAAATCAGTGTAGTATTTCAACAAGAAGTGAATTCACTGACAAATCTGCAGCAGATTTCTCTGATTTACAGGATCATTTCTGAAATACTTTCTGAAAGTTTTTATTGTACATTTGCTGATTGTTTCTGTATTTTTACTGATGAATCCTCATAAAGATCAGGTGCTGAAACCTCGAAACCTTCAACATCAACATCAACATCAACATCACTGCTGATACAGAAGACTTTAGTTTGAGATCCTCACTGTCTTTGTTCTTCCTGTTCACAAACACTTTAACACTTCTGCAGTGATTTTATTTACAGTTTCTGGTATTTGTAAGTCATTCATTTAATTAAAAGTATTTAAAGTCAAAATATCTGTTATTTGATAGTTTTATAAGATATAAGTGCTAAATAAGAACCTGTATGTTCCTTGTTTTCTTTCACATGTCTGTAGAACATGAAATATTTTTGAAGAAAGTTGGAAACCAATCAAAGACACTGAGACTTTTCTCAAAATATTTTAATACTAAAAACAGGCAAGTGAACTTTTTAAACAAAGTAGTTGTTTTTAACTGTATATGTAATATTTTATCTACATTTAAAAATAAACATGGTGAAAAAAAAAATGTATTTGACTATCTAGAGGAGACTGAAAGACACAAATGCTGTTAACTGGTAAAAATGTTTAGTTGGTCTGAACTGATGAAGGAGAGACTCCATCCACAGAACAAACACAATATACTGAATATCTGTACATTAACAACACACACACATAACTAACCTAATATAACATAAAATACAATAACAATGTGTATAAAATATGAGATAACAAATGTTTTAAGTAACATGGGAATGTCACATTATAAAGTTTTTATCATTTCTTTTTATACATTTAAGTGCTGCATTTATGAATAGACACATTTTAATCATTATGGATGTACAAATATTTAAAAAAATTTAATACAAATATTACTAAACTGAAGAGCCAGACAGACTCATCTGAGCTTCTTCCTCCTCTGTTCCAGCTTGAAATTAAACAAAATGATCACTTGAATACTAAAGCAACATTAATCATTCAATATCACATGTTTCTAACACACATGCTGCATTATTTGATTGTAAAGTCTGAGTCTCTTCACCTGTATGGATCACATTCACACATTTATCACACATTTCTTTCTCCTCATAGACACAGTAGTGAAGCTCTTCTGTGGATCCTCACCTGATGTTTACTGCTCCTCTCAAGACCACTTCATTATGATATACAGCATTTACCATCTTTTGCTGATTAAACAATCACCAAAATCTTGCAACTGAACTACCAGACACTGTAAGGTGGAACAGAAGAGAAGATAATCAGAGTTCAGTGGAACAAACTACAAATTAGTTACTATATTTCAATCGCATTTTTTTTTTCCAGTAAAAAGTTGCATTAAAATCCTGTAACAGATTAATTACTGACTCTACCTAATTTGAATAAATATTTATGAAACGGGGTGATTTCTGACACAGGGTTTGTCTTTTTAAAAGTTTTCTTCTCAAATAACGTTGTATGTCCTCATCTTCATTTATGCGGTGAAAAGATGTGTAATTAATGACACAACCCCAGATAGCACACGTACGTTCTGTTAAAGATCACGTCATCTGGAAAACATCTGCTGTGTACAAACAGTTTTATATACATTCATACAGCGACTGTACATTATGTCTTCAATGTCCGTCTTGTCTGAACTTCCAGGTTCACAGTAGTTTGTTAGGAACTGTTTTTCTTTGTGGAAGCTTTGAGTTTAAAGAGCTAAAAAAATATTTCATCTCAAATCAATAATTTGCGTACCCTTTGAAATAAAGCTTGATGATAATTTGATCAACTCTTTTCACAAATATTTGAAAGTATATATTTGTTCACATATTAGAGGTAAATGAATCTCTTTAATATCAGAAAGTGAAGTTTACTCACCTCAGTTTACAGTTTGAGTCTCGTAGCACATCAATGAGCTGCTGCTTTGAGCCTCCAATCATATTGTTACTCAGATCAAGCTCTTTTAGAAACTGCAGTGCTTTTGTGTTTGTCAAACACTGAGTTAAAGAAGAAACATCTGTAATTCCACAGTTATGAAGACTAGAAAGAGACAAACAGAGAAAGATCATCTTACAAACAAATCATTAAGGTTAAGAAGTTTTCACAAATATAATGTGAACTCAGACTCATCATGAGATTTTGAGTATAAAGTGTTTTGGTTTAAACTGTTGAAGTGATTTTAATCATTTTGATTCTTGTATGTGAATGTTACTGACCTCAGTCTCTCCAGTTTACAGTGTGAATCCTTCAGTACATCACATAAGTGATTCACTCCTGTGTTTTTTATTTGATTCACACTCAGGTTCAGTTCTCTCAGGTGTGATGGGTTTGATTTCAGAGCTGAAGTCAGGATGAGACACTGTTTCTCTGTAATACTGCAATCACACAGACTGAAGACAGAAAGAAAAGACAATGAATCAGATCTATGTAAAGTTTATGTGTGAATAAATACATCATAAGTAAATGTCATAGAGTCAAAAAATAAATTAGTTCTGCTTATTTAATTTTACTAAAGAATGTTTTTACAATTTAATTTATTTCATTTAAATGAAAATTGCTTAGTTGGTTCAACACAATTTATCTGGTTTACATTAAATGAATCTACACTAGTTTGGGTTCAGCTCAACTACATTTGTCAAACAAAATCTTGTGGAAACAAATAACTATATATTTATTTATTTATTCACTGAGGCCTAATTATTATTAATATATTAAACAAGCAGTTTCACTCATAATTATACACAATAATGAATATAAAAACTGGTGTCAGTCCTGATATTTGAATATCTATTACTCAAGAGCCACAGTCTAAACACAAACGTCACTCTTCTGCATAATGGAAACCACAAAATTCAACAATATTACAGAAACTGTCCAGCATAACTGAACATTAAACACTAACATGTATTTCCCTTTACAGAAAAACACATGAAATAACACTTCATCCCTAAATTTACAATCATGCAGTTCCTTACAAATCATGCTGTGAACTACAAATCCACTGCTCAGTTACGTCAACAAAAACAATATTAATGTAGTTTCAACCAAATAAATTAAATCAGTTTCAATATTAAATATATTAGGTAGAGTGAACACAACGAAATGTTTACAGAATGCTCAAAAACATGTTACTTTAGCTCAGTAGTTTCGGCCAAGAATTTTCATTTCGGTACATCCCTGGATCATTTTCAGGGTGATACAAGACCCCACTGTGAAATTATGTCGCTTATTATACGGCTACTTGCCACATATAAATAATTTAACACAAAATATGAATTTCATCATATTTTATTATCTCAAGACGACTCGCAGTACCCGCTGCAGCTGTCTGTTATCAGTTGTAGCGATTTTTGTCGTAAAATAATAGACCACTAGATGATGCAGTTGATATCAGAAATGAGAACTGACATCAGCCGAGTAAAATCATGAATGAATGACACAGTTTAGTTCTGCTCTAAGCATGGACACGTTTTTGAAAAGACAACAAGTGGCAGGTAAATGTAGATAGATGATGAATCTACTTCAGAGATCGCAACTACAACAAAGAGATAAAAATATGAGAAAATTGAGAAAATCTGTTTAAAAAACAATGAATGCTGTAACATAGTTAAAAAAAAACAAAAAACAAAACAAAACAGTACATAGTAAAGCTACATGGTTTACTTTTAATGTTTCTACTCTAAAAGTGACTAGTTCCTTGTTTAGTTTTTCTTTCAGTAAATTGTCACACACTGAATTATAATAATTGTAATAATTATTACGTTTCAAATAATTCCTTCTGAAATTGTTTATGTGTAAATGAAAGGGGGGGGGGCTTGATTTTTTTTTATTCTGCAAAAGGGGGGCCCGGCAGAAAAAGTTTGGGAACCACTGCTTTAGCTGATTTTAATTAAAATGAAAAAGAGGCAAAAATTATTTTGAGTGTACAGTCACAAACACACACAAAACACTTAAAATAAACTGAACAGTAAACTAATAACACTGTCACTGCTGTACAGTATAATGATACTAACTCTAGTTTCTCCAGCTTGAATTGTGTGTTCATCAGTAGATCACTGAGGTTTTTCACTCCAGAGTCTCCTAGTTTATTCCAGCTCAGGTTCAGTTCTCTCAGGTGTGATGGGTTTGATTTCAGAGCTGAAGTCAGGATGAGACACTGTTCCTCTGTAATACTGCAATCAAACAGACTGAAGACAGAAAGAGAAAATACAATGAATCAGACAAGTGTCAAGTTCATGTGAGTAAATTCATCATGTGTTAACACCATACAGTGTAATAATTAAAACATTGCCAAAAACATTATATGACCATAAACAAGAACAGAAGAAAAAAAGATTAACAAAGCATCTTAAGATCTAGGATCAACTATAGAACTACTTAAAAATGACATTAAAAATATGAACATTTAGTTTAAAATTCTGTTTCTGAATTACAATTTACCTAAAGGAACAGGAATCAATAGCAGAATCTCAAAATGACCATGTTTTCAGTTGTTTATGGAAATTGGTCAAACCGAGAAGTTTTTTTTCATATCGTGTATGAACATTTGCTGTTCATAAGGAGGAAAAGGCAAGAAATTGACTGAAAAAAAGCAGGGAAAAGTGGCTTGTAAACCTGCGTCTGCGGTCAGGAGGAGAGTCAGATAATGCTTGTGTGTGCGGATGGTTAATAAAAAACATAATAATATTAAGATATAAAGAAATATATAAATAGATACAGGGTGAGACAGTGAGAATTCACTCAATGCTAAAAGCCACACATAGATACAATGCAAAAAAGATATAATATTTGCAGTTGATTACAATTGAACCTTGTGCGATAAATTGAAGTGAGTTACAGCTTTTTAGTGACTATATGAAAGCGCTGTTTGCTCACTTTCTAGACTATAATCAGTTCAGAATTTGAAAAAAGGTTTCGCTTTACATGCTGCTAACAGGACCAATGGCCAAAAACCCTGTACAGCAGTAGATTCAGGAGTGACATATATCCTGTATCCTTTATATAAATGTGGGAATCACATGCTTAGCTTATTTCCACCACCTCAATGACAGGCTACTGAGGCAGCTATTTCAATTTAGCTGAAAAATCACTCCTATTCATAACACATCCAACACATGTTGTGATTTTCTGTTTATATGTTTCTCTTGTACAGTACAGACTTTCCTCCATCTCATCTGTTCTGCTTGTTCAGTCACTCCTGAAAGTTTGCTGCATGTGCAGGGTTTTGTGGTCATTGGTCCTGTTTGCAAAACATAAAGTGAAACTTTGATTCAAATTCTGAACTGATTATAGAAAGCGAGCAAACAGTATCTACTCTGTATCTATTTATATATTTCTTTATTAATATCTTAACATATTATTATATCTTTTCTTAATCATTTGCACACACAAGCATGATCCGACTCTCCTCCTGACCACAGACGGAGGTTTACAAGCCACTTTTTCCTGCACTTTTTAGTCAGTTCTTGACTTTCCGCCCTTATGAACAGCAAATTTTCATACATGATAAAAGATATTTTGTGGTTTCTCGGTTTGACCAATTTGAGCATCCATAAACAACGCAAAACAGGCATTTTTGAGTTTCTGCTAGTGATTCCTATGGAGAAATATCACTTCCTGCCGTCCAGCTGCATTTCACACCACAGCAATGACGTCATGTGCAAACAACCTATTGCTGTCATTTAAGTTATTTAGATGAAAGATCAGAAGGGCACATAGATTAGAAATATGTAATGTACATGGATAAATCATTTAATTACTGCAATATTCCATAAAAAAATAATAACTGTTAACTTTAACTGTCACTGCTGTACAATATAATGATACTAACTGTAGTTTCTCCAGCTTGAATTGTGTGTTCATCAGTAGATCACTGAGGTTTTTCACTCCAGAGTCTCCTAGTTTATTCCAGCTCAGGTTCAGTTCTCTCAGGTGTGATGGGTTTGATTTCAGAGCTGAAGTCAGGATGAGACACTGTTTCTCTGTAATACTGCAATCAAACAGACTGAAGACAGAAAGAGAAAAGACAATGAATCAGACGTGTTGTTCATGTGTGAGTTAAATGAATCATGAGTAAACACCACACAGTGCAATAAATAAAATGTTGCTAAAACCTGAAAACAAAATAAGTAAATAAATAATCATACAGCCATAAACTAAAACTAAAACAAAACTAGGATTTGAGGATACTAGTTACATTTCAAGTCTGGAGAATCTTTAGTCAGAGCAAAAAAAAACCAACCAAACAAACAAAAAACAAAACAAAACAAAACAAACAAACAAAAAAAAAACAGATTTGTGATTTGTAAGGTAATTGAGATATAGGATAAACTATAGAATCACTTAAAAATAACATTAATTTAAATGTAAAAATGGAGTTTAAATGTAACACATCAAGAAAATTCTGTTCATAAATCAAAACTTACTTCAAGACATTTTAAGATTGTAGTTTACAGTCAAATACAACATTTTGTGATCATATTTTGTTCTTATTGTGATGAATGTCTGAGTGAAACAGCTTTTCTGAACAAGAAAAAATGCAGGACAGGAATTCATTTCTGATGAGAAGCTGGATACCTGCGGTGGCACCTATTGTATCCGTTGGCGTTATTCTTCTTCCTCTTCCGCCGCAAGTCTATGGCAGCCCATAGAACCGCTTGCGGGAAAGTTGTATAATTTTGCACACCGATAGAGGACAGTCCCAACATTAACCATAGCAAGTTTGGAGTCTCTAACTCAAACTCTCTAGCGCCACCACTTGTCCAAACTTTCAAAAGATTTATGCTAATAACGTTTGAACCGTAAGCCACACAACAAAAATTCTTTTTTCCTCTGATTCCTTGGCTTATGCCGAGTCGAATGGACACCAAAATTCAAAAATCATAAGGTTTAGTTTTTTCGCTATTCTCAATTGTTCGTAAAACCTACTTTTTCGAACTCGTCCTAGGCCGTTGCACCGATTGTCACAAAAATTGATCCAGATCATCTTCAGACCACGCTGGCAAAAAGTTATGGAATTCAAGTCGATTCGTCCAGCCGTTCACGAATAACACGCGAAAGAATTCTACGAAAAGCTAGCAAAAATCAATGTGAGGCTATATCTCCGTAATAGTTTGGCATATTGACACCAAACTTGGTGTGTGTTATAACAAGCATGACCTGAGGCTAACTGCAGTGTTTCTGTGCAGTGCCCCCTAGTGGTCAGGAGATACAAAAAATGGCTATTTTTCTTTATAACGTCTGAATGATTTGTCCACCTTGCTGACAAAAAGTTATGGATTTCGTGTCGATATACGAAACGGTTTTCGTTTAATGCATCAACGAATTTGCTGGTAAGATGCCAAACTACATCTGAGGCTGTATCTCTGCAAACCTTTGAAATATTGACACCAAGTTTTATACGTGCCATTGTCACCTCACACTGACCACGCCACATCGATTTGGTAACAGCGCCACCTATTGGTCAGAAGTAATACACCATTCATTAAACATTAACAATGAAATTTCCAAAAATGCTAATAACTTGTGATTGCATTAGCCTAATGTAATAAAACTGGTCTCAAAATATTCCTTGAGTCATGCCGACAACATACATACCAATTATACCGTACTTGGCCAAACTTCCTTTCCGCCATTTTGATTAATGTACAAAACCTACTTGTTTGTACTCCTCCTAGACCGTTGATCGGATTTTCACCAAAATTGAGTCAGATCATCTTCGGACTGTCCTGACTCAAAGTTATGGATTTCGTGTCGATAGAGTAAACCATTTTCGTACAGCGCCACTACAGATTTTAGGCTTGATGCCAAAATGATTCTGAGGCTGTATCTCTGTAAAGCTTTGGCATAATGACACCAAAATTTGTGTGTGTCATTGTCACCTCACACAGAACGCATCACATCAATTTGAAAACAGCACCACTTATTGGTCAAAAGTGATAAGCCATTAAATTATGTTATTGGTTGTATTTATGATTTTTCAGCCATTTCAACTGATATCATCCTAAAATGACTTTGGTTACTCATTGTTACAGTCGGTCTGTTGCTCCTTGCTGTGCTTAGCTCCTCATTCTGCCTCTGTTGTGCTTGGCCCCGCAATTGCTGCTTGCAGCTATATTTGTTGTTTGTTATTGTTGTGATCTCATGTGACTGACAGGTTTTCACACCCTCACGTCATCAGACCAGAGAAGAAATGTTTTGTGAGGGGAAAGTTATTTTCATTAAAGATCACAAGGGTACATTAATTTTTGGAAATACATTATGTATCCAGATAAATAAATCATAATAAGCACTGAAATATTATCAGAAATCTTTAATCTCACTGTCACTGCTGTACAGTATAATGATACTAACTCTAGTTTCTTCAGCTTGAATTGTGTGTTCATCAGTAGATCACTGAGGTTTTTCACTCCAGAGTCTCCTAGTTCATTCCCTCTCAGGTTCAGTTCTCTCAGGTGTGATGGGTTTGATTTCAGAGCTGAAGTCACAGCAGAACAACCTTCATCTGTCATTTCACACCAGCTTAACCTGCATTGAGAGAAAGAGAGAAGACAGAAGAAAACTGTTTAATAAAGTGAAAATGTCTTCATAAAATGAAACAGAGGAAGAGTGTCTGAATACCTTTGGATCATTTTTCACAATTCGGTCTTCAAAACAAAATAAAACAAAAAATAAATAAATTGTTCATTTAATCAAGTAATTTACACTTCTCATGGTTTATGTACAATTTGTCCTGATTCTTGATAGAAATACAAAGAATTTTTAATTCCCAAACATTAAATGTTTGTGTATTTTTGGTATTATTAACTGAAATTATTGGATATGGACAATAAGTGAAGTGGACAGAAAGTTAATACAACTTTCAGATGTTTAGACCACACAACAACGCACTTTGCAAGTCTCCATTACACAAAAATATACAGTATAGAATATAGACAGATTAACTATACAAAAAATATATGAACATACACAAAAATATACAAACATATATTGTACAACAAACAAGGTAACAGTCTGTGATGATCAGTTAAGAGATTTTAGCAGAGGTGTTTGTGTTTCACATCATAGAAGACAATGTTAGCATCTGTTCATTTTAATTGTTGGAGAAAAGTGGTTCTCCAACAATTATTGGTCAAAAGTGATAAGCCATTAAATTATGTTATTGGTTGTATTTATGATTTTTTATCATTTTTATCATTTTTATCATTTATCATTTTGAGCGTTTTGCACAATTTTTGTCTTCCAGGTTTCAAATCTACATCGTGTTGACGTCACAGTTTGTGACACAGTTGTGATTGTCATAGTTTGTAACGTGGTAAAGGACTATAGTACTTCAATGACGCGTCAATATCTCATAATTATTCATGAGACTGTGTGTTCTTATCCAATCAGAAGACGCTTTGCTTAATTATTCACAACAGCATGTGTGACAGACACTTCAGACTGTGAGATTGTGTACATTAACTGTGAAAACGTTCATGGATTGAAGGAGAACGTTTGTTTTTGTTTTGTAAGAGTTTGGCACAAATGTGATTCATTCAGTGAGTGTAACCGGTTTCACAGCTCCTTGATGCAACCCATCAAAATAAGTTATAAAAGTTATTTGCGATGCAATTTCTGTCCTTGATTTCATACTCCTGTACATCTCCCAGACAGCAGAAGTGTGAAGAGGCTGTGTTGTGGATGTGTATTGTCCCTGATGATGATGTGGGTCCTCATGATGACCCTAGTGCTGTAAATATCCTGAAGTGATAGGAAGGTTACTCCACAAATGAACTGTGCACTTTTTGACACTGTTGGTCAAGCTACTTGGAAAATGTAGTGAGCTAAGCTAACAGTTACTCTTCATTAAATGAAGCTTCACTACACTGAAGATCCTCCTGGGCAGGGGTTCTCAACCTTTTTTACACCAGAGCCCACCTCCTTCTCCGGTCACTTTTGCAAGCCCCGCCTATGCCAGAGATTTCCTGTAAAGGCGTTTATTTTTAAACCTTTTTATTAACCAAAACATTTGTTTTGCCTTTTCATTCTTCTACTGGATGTTATAAAAAAAACTCAAATTACAAACAAACTTGAAATTAAAGCTATACTTTTTAACTTCTGCTCAATTCTAGCTTTTTAACATATATAAACATACAGACTCCTGAATCTTCAATTCAGACATTCTTTACAACTTCAGACTACTTTTTCATAAGTAAGTGAACCTGACAAACAGGAAAACAGGGAGATGCCAAACGAGCACTCACTAACACTGTCCATTTGAACTTGACTGACATATCTATTGTATCCATTAACATACAAATGAAAAATACAGCAAATACATTCTAACTCTGTTGATGCTGATACTCATATGTGCATAAACACCACTGAGCCTCACAAGATCCTCCTCTATGAGTAATCATTCATTATAAAACACTCACAGGACATTCACTGTGACAACTATGCAAATGTTTTGAAATTTCACGCAAAAATACAAGGAACCAGAGCCCCGAAAGCGAGAATAGCTTGTGAATCAATAGCGGACTTATGCGGGACTAAAACATGAGTCCCATGCAGGTCTCTAAGATGAAGTTTGTGTGCAGCCGTGGAAGTTTTGAGCCGCCGTTCAGTCTGGATTTAACAGTGCGATGAGTCCCAAGCAATCAATCACAGAACAGGAGAGGCTGTGCTTTGATCATTTTAATTTAAAACATTAATAATGAAATTAAACAATTTTGGGATAATATTTAAATTCATTTTAAGCTATCTCGCGGCCCCCCTGGAGGATCACTGAGACCCACCGGTTGAGAATCCCTGCTCCTGGGAAATGTAGCAAGCTAAGCTACAGTAACATGACAAAAACAGTACTCATCCAAACTGTTTTTAAAATGTAATTTTTATGTTTAATCAACTTTATGTCAAGCCAATGCTCTCAGTATCAGTATCATGTACAGGGCTGGATTTACCTCATACTGTCACATAAACCTGACCTAAACTGATACTTTTTCATATATATATATATATATATATATACATACATATATACATACATATATATACACACATACATATATACATGTATATATATAAACAGTGTATGTTGGTACTGTGGCTTTATTGTATACAGATATATTTATATAAATGGTAACAGTTCACAATATAATTCATTAGTTAACTAGTATAGTTAACATGAACTAAGAATAATCGATCTTTCTACATCATTTATTAATCTTAATGTTAATTTTAACATTTACTAACGCATTATTAATATCAAAAGTTGTTTGTTAACATTAATGCACTGTGAATTAACATGAACGACTACATTTTCATTAATTTACAGTACATTAACAAAGATTAATAAATACTGTAATAAATGTATTGTTCATTGTTACATAAACTAATGAAAACTTATAGTGTTATCATATAAATGTATAGACCTACAGATTTATTTACATCATTGCATGTGTTATTATATTATTAACATTTCTCCAAAATCAAGTTCAAATACCAAGTTTTTGAGCAGCGAATGTTTTTTTCATCATTACTGTCACATCAGAGGCAGTACTTGCACTGAATTTATGTTTTCATGAACTTGCAGGTTATAACGGTACAGTTTTCTGTCACTCAGTGTTTTCTGTGATTTTGCCAAAATATCATATTATAAAAGATTCAGCGCTTCACACAAACTATTTGGCTGTGACTCGACAATAAATGATAGACTAAGACACTTTTCTCCCCTCCTCAAATACAAAAAAAACATTAGCCTTTATATATAGAGAGTTTCTTGAGTAAAGAAAATGCTGTATTTATTCAGTCAACAGTTCTTTATTTACCTTCAGACTGCAAACAAGCTGAGATGCTCCAAACTGAGAGGTGGGAGGAATAATGAGGTTTGACTGACACTTTGAGGAGCCAATGGAGTTACGAGGTTTAGTGGCGTCACTTACTGATCCAGGATCAGTGACATATCTATTGTATCCATTAACATACAAATGAAAAATACAGCAAATACATTCTAACTCTGTTGATGCTGATACTCATATGTGCATAAACACCACTGAGCCAGTAAGTGGTGTCACTTACTGATCCAGGATCAGTGATCCTTAGCAGTTATTTTTCCGATTTGAGCTTGAATCTCAGAAATGCTTTGGAAAATGGAGCTTTTGTTGACAATACTGTGTTCTACCTTTTCAAGATGGCTACTCCAGACCCCAAAAACTGTGTTTTTATGTCTTTTAATGTTGTCTGTTCGTCTCAAAATAGTGTCAGATTACCGCTAATTCATAAGGAAATCACTCCAAAATACATCTATGATCGCCAGAGCCTTTCGGAAATCAGCAATGCATTCAACCACCAACTCGCACCAGCGACCACTGAGAAGCTTCAAGGCCTTTGCTTACTGCTAAAGCCGAACCCCGAGACCACGGCCTCGTCTACTGACGCTACCCACACAAAGCGGCGGCGCCGGCGGTGTGAGAGGGGACAGAAGCGCGGCAAGCACGGAGGCATACGAGCTAGGCTAATGGCTAACCCCACCAGAATTCCCATATCATCCCATATAATAACGGACATTGCGAACGTCCTATTAGGTCTGCATTTGGTCCGCTTTGTAACGTTCGCTGTACAGAAAAACATAAAAACACCCTCAGCTGAAATTGTAAAAAAAATTTAAAAAAAAATAACAGTAATTGTGTCTGTAAATCTGGCAAAGAGAATTATTAATCTGATCTGTTCATCAGTTAATTTACTCATTACATCATAATGAGTTTTTGGTTAAATTGCAGTAATTATTTTCGTTTCTTAGAGGTACTGTGAACGTCCCCCGTGACGTCCTTTTAACGTCTAAAAAACCCTACACGAAGACGTCCAGGGGACGTTCACAGGCGCCATTCAGGGGACGTTACACGCCAAGACAGATATTTTGAAACAATGCATTTGTTGTCTAATAGCGATCTATGTGTTTCGAGGTTTATATAATGCTTTTATATAAGGCCATTATAATAATTTTTTTTTTTTTTAATAATAAGGCATACGTTTACAGTGATTAAAATTTCAACACTACATGAACAAACAGTGATCTGCATACTGGCACTTTTGTGTCAAGTGTATTTTTGATAAACAAACATAGAAAACGAACAAAGGCCTTAAAATCATAAGAGGTAGGCTAGATCAATCAGGAAATTCTAGAAGCATTCGCGCAGATAATGAGTAGTCAGTTGATTCAGTTTTATAGAATATTGTCATATTATAATAATGAAGTCAAGGTTTAAAGCCAATACTGATTTTTGTTGATTTATATTTTTTAGGTTTCGAACATACGGGTGGAATCAGACCTGGATAACACACAGCATCTGGAACACACGACAGAAGACAGAAAAAAAAATATTTTAACAAATAAAAAAAATATTGTTAAAGTACTGTTGCTTGTGTGTTTATTTATTGGGTAGTTCAATATTGTCTGATCTGACTAATGACATGTTTACATATGTTAAAATGACCTGTAGCGAACGTTCCCTATAGGTCCTCACAATATTTCATGAACGTCCCGTAAACGTCCGTGGTACGTCCCGCGAACGCGCCCGTTTCGTCCTCCAGACGTCCCACGAACAGACTAATGACGTCTAAAGAACCCTACACAAAGACGTCCAGGGGACGTTCGCGGATGCTATTCAGGGGACGTTGTGGCGACCTTTTTTTGTTAGCTGGGCAGAATTGACAAAGCGGCTGTACAGTATTAAATAGGAAATGTACATCAACAATGCAAAAGGTCAACAATAAACACTCAATTTCAAAACACTGTTCATCGCTGGTGGAGTTTATGTTTGTGAAGTGTCGGCCGTTCACGGCCATTGTGATTGTCACGGTTTACATTCCGCCGTGTGCAAACGCTAATGACGCGCTTCGCGAGCTGTACAACGCCATCAGCGAACAACAAACAAATAACCCCGACGGCTTTTTCATCATTGCCGGTGACTTTAATCACGCGAACTTAAAGTCAGCTTTGCCAAAGTTCTACCAACATGTGAACTTTGCAACAAGGGGAAACAACACTCTGGACTTGGTTTACACAACAGAAAAAAATGCATACAAAGCTGAACCCCGACCCCACCTCGGATACTCAGAGCACATCTCTGTTATGCTAATCCCAGCATACAGACCACTTCTCAAACTTACCAAACCGGTTCAAAAACAGATCACGGTATGGCCAGATGATGCCACCTCAACACTACAGGACTGCTTTCAGTGCACAGACTGGAACATGTTCAGAGAGGCGGCCACCTACAACAACCACACAGACCTGCATGAGTACACTGAAACTGTGACTGCTTACATCAAAAAGTGCATTGATGGTGTGACAGTCACCAAGACCATCACCACACGTGCAAACCAGAAGTTGTGGATGACAGCAGAGGTTCGTGGGCTGCTAAAGACCAGAGATGATGCATTCAGATCAGGAGACAAAGCAGCCCTAAAAACAGTGAGAGCCAATCTGTCCCGTGGCATCAAGCAAGCAAAACGCTTGTATGCACAAAAAATAAATAATCACTTTACTGACAGCAAAGACACACGACTGCACTGCCAAGTTCAGCTCCAAGCACATCATCAAGTTTGCTGATGACACAACGGTGGTAGACCTCATCAGCAACAACGATGAAACACACTACACAGAGGAAGTGGCTCAGCTGGCTGAATGGTGTGGCGCTAACAACCTGTCCCTCAATGTGAGTAAGACAAAGGAGGTTGTGATGGACTTCAGGAGGAACTCTGCTGACCACCCCCCACTGACCATCAACAGCTCGGCTGTGGAGAGAGTCAGCAGCACCAAATTCCTGGGGGTGCACATCACGGAGGATCTCACCTGGACCACCAACACCATGTCACTCTCCAAGAAGGCACAACAGCGCCTCCACTTTCTCCGCCGGCTGAAAAGGGCAAGTATCCCTCCACCCATCTTCACCACATTCTACAGGGGAACCATTGAGAGTGTGCTGACCAGGTGCATCACTGTCTGATACGGGAACTGCAGTGCTGCTGACCGCAAGACCCTACAGCGGACAGTGAACACAGCTGCAAAGATCATCGGTGCCCCTCTCCCCTCCCTTCTGGACATTTTTCTCGCACGATGCTCAGGTAAAGCCACCAGTATCGTGAAGGACCCCACCCATCCCTCCCATCATCTCTTCCAGCTCCTGCCATCAGGAAGACACTACAGGGGCATCAGAGCCCGGTCTGCAAGACTGCTCAACAGCTTTTTCCCCCAGAGCCCTCAATTCCAACCACCTCACCCCCCTCTGAAACCTTATCCACAATGTAAACTGTTGAAAAACTCAAAACAATTTTTGCAATTCTGAGTGTGTTACACACAGGTGAGTGGGCTGGACAAACCACCTGTAGTAAAGCTTTTTGATTCAGAAAACATTGACTAACACCATGCTATTGAGAAATGCAGTTAAACTAGTAGCCCGACACTGCTTTTTAATCATGTGCTGGAGAGCTTTCCTGTCCTGAACTGTGCAACTTCCACACCACTTTCACCTGTACATCTGTTGCTGAGGATTTCGCTTTCCATGCCAAACTTCCTCAGCCTTCTTAAGAAATACAGTCACTGCTGGGACTTCCTTACAAGCTGCTGAGTGTCACAAGACCAACACTCTTAAAAATAAAGGTGCTTCACGATGCCATAGAAGAACATTTTTTGTCTAAATGGTTCCATAAAGAACCTTTAACATCTGAAGAATCTTTCTGGTTTGTTTAGTTGGTGACACTTAATTTCCAGTGATATCGTCGACTTGATTGCACAGATACTATCTGAACTGAACTGAGCTGGATGATGACATCACTGGATTCAATGACTGAAAATCGAGTGTTTTCTGTTGTTCTTTTGCATTATTGACACTATTTTCCTATTTAATACTGTAAAGCTGCTTTGACACAATCTGTATTGTTAAAAGCGCTGTAGAAATAAAGGTGACTTGACTGTTTCACAAGAGGTTCTTTGTGGCGAAAGAAGGTTCTTCAGATTATGAAAAGGTAAGAAAGAGATTGTTCTTTAAAGAAACTTTGACCCTGCAGTGTCAGTTCAAGACCACAGTAACTGGGGGAAACAGGCTGGGGCCACTTGTGCTTTTAATAAAACATTATAAGTTACTAATTAGCCTGTAACACTTTCAGCGATGACTCATCTGAACGTCTCTGATTGGCCACTGCATTCATAAGCTCAACAGAATCGTGTGTGATTGGTTATAATTAGGGATGTAACGATTACCGGTTTGACGATAAATCATGATAAAATTCCCCACGATTAGTATTACCGTTTCGTATTTTAATTATTATTAAAACTGTATTCGATTACCACGATTTGAACAACTGATGATAAATAAATACTGTCCAGCATAAAGCACAGTTTTAAGTAACAGTCTCATTTGCGCACAACACGCAGAGTAGTTTCGTTTTATGTGAAAAGACGGCGGATGTTTTAAAAGAGAGTTAAGGCCAATCCTCACGAAAATGATCGAGCACCCACGGAAAAACACAAGACAGTCTCCGTTCATTTTAAGCAATAAGAAATGCATTGCAACTTTTACGACTTTATTTTCATTTTCATAGATCATTTGAAGCCGTTTTGGTGATATTTTAATGGTAAGTGTCAAGAGTGCATTATGAGAGGGTGGCAGCAGGAATCCTCTGGGATTGCAGTGGGCTTCCTCTCCCATAAATGTAGTGATCATGGCTTGCGCTGCCTCAGATATTCAGTGTGCACCCTCAAACAATGTCCTGTGTGCGCGTGAATAAGTGCTTGTTGTAAACAGGTATTTATTAATTCATTTTATTTAGTGAAGCGCAAAACTCAAAGAAAGAACATGTGGTAACTAATTTATTTGCAGTCTACGTTTCACTTCGCAACTGTGGGTTGGGCACCCACAGACAGAAATATATATATCTGGAATTATAATGAATATATGAATTAATTAATTATAAGAATGTACCTCTGAAGGTTCTGACTGTCTTTAGAAAAAAATTCGATGGCATTTTGTACCCTCAGAGTCCAGAATCCTATGCTTTTGGCTGATGATTGGTGCCTCAAACTGAGCGTTGAACTCAATCAGCTCATCTGGGAGTGTGGTCTTGGTACTAATGGCTCCCTGTTTTTTCTGCTGGTTCTCTGTGATGAGCTGCAGGATTTGTCACATGCACTGGGAATCTGCAGTGATGTAATATCCCCCCAGAATCAGACTATAATGTCTCTTGGCCTTCCTGATTGATTTGCATAGTTTGAATCTGGCCTTTTTGTATTCCTCAAAGTCACCTGACTTTGAGGATTACTACTTAATCTCTACACAATCTCAGGATTGGATGGACCAATATTTCCTTTCTTTTTCTCTTTTCAAGAAGAAAGATGACAACAAAGTCATGTTTGAAGACTCCATTTTGTTTTGTTCTGTGATTATAATTTTTTTTTTAATACTCACGTGTGACGAGTGGGGCCGAGAGCCGTGGGAACGGAACGAGGCCGGTGGAGTTTATTGATAATGAGCGACACCTGCTCCACTCACCGGTCTCGAGTCCCACAAAGGAGCTCCGGAAGGATAAAAGGAGGAGTGATGACAGTGGAAGACGAGAGAGGACCAGGCCTGGACTTTATTTTGTGTTTTGTGTGCGGCAGTCGTCTGTGAGGGGCTGCTGCTTTACTTTTGCGTTTGTTTATTTTATTATTAAAGTGTATGAATGTTCACTGGTTCCCGCCTCCTTCTTCCCGTTCTATGAACTGTGTTACAGTACCAGACTCAATGTGCAAGGTTTCTGTGCACGATGAATTTTTAGTATAACAAACACAAAAATCTAATTTCAGTCAGAATTGTGCGACACTTAATCGCCGTTTATGGATACCATAGGAATGAATGAGAAGTGCCGTAAGCTGCACTTCAGCTTTTTTTGTGTAAAAACTCTAAAAATAGTTCAATCCTAAAGTATTGTTTAGTGTAAAACATGTTGAAGACTCTTTATTCCACACTTTAACAGTTTTACTTACTGGATGAGCTCATTTAAGAAGCTTCTGTAGACATCGTTAGATACTATAAAGTGTTTTGGTTTAAACTGTTGAAGTGATTTTAATCATTTTGATTCTTGTATGTGAATGTTACTGACCTCAATCTCTCCAGTTTACAGTGTGAATCCTTCAGTACATCACATAAGTGATTCACTCCTGTGTTTTTTATTTGATTCACACTCAGGTTCAGTTCTCTCAGGTGTGATGGGTTTGGTTTCAGAGCTGAAGTCAGGATGAGACACTGTTTCTCTGTAATACTGCAACCACACAGACTGAAAACAGAAAGAGAAAAGACAATGATTCAGATCTATGATGCATCATGAACAAATGTCATACATTCACTAATAAACCAGCAAAATCATGGAAACTTCTAATATATGAATGAACAAATCAAGAGAGGAGTATTTGAGGAGACTAGTTACAATCCAAGTCTGGACCCTCAGTCAACAAATAAGTTAATTTTACCAATGGAAATGAATATAGAAACAGTAGTAAATTTAACAACATTAAATGGTCTATTTTCACATTTCTGTTTACACTGGTTTCACACTGGATGAAGAAGCAGAGCAGAGGCAGCACAGAAGTGTGTATTCAGGGCGTGAGCAGCATGTGCCCATTGTGTTTTCACACTGTCAGTGTTTGTTGTGCGCAGCTGAACCGGGCTTGTGTACTGCAAATACAGGTGAGTATGGTTCATTCGGTCACGTATTTCAGGTGTTCTCCGACAACTGTCTGTCATGTGCTTTGATTTATGATATAGGCAACACGTGATGCGGCCGTGTTCCCCTCTGTCCCACACACACGTGCATATAACATGCTGTACAGTAGTTTACAAGATAAAAAAATAATCTTAAAGTTAATAAGTGCCTCTAGTTTTAATAATGTAAACAGGCCTTTTAAGCTTCAGCAATAACAATAAATTATTGAATACATTTTCAGACAAATGTCATCTTAATGATTCCCAGTTTGGTTTAAAATAATTAAAGCAACAGTTTTTCAATAAAGAAAAGAATATGTAAAAGTAGGTTATTTGGTAGTGTTGGGTTCGAGTCCACCTAAGTCGAGTCTTTAACCAGTCGAGTCCCAAAGGGCCGAGTCCAAGTAAACACTACTGTTTGTCAGTATCTTAACATTGTTTTAACCCAAAAGGTTCCCAAACTCGGTCCTGGAGGGCCGGTGTCCTACAGAGTTTAGCTCCAGCCCCAGTTAAACAAACGTGAACCAGCTAATCAAGCTCTTACTAGGCATACTAGAAACCCCCTGACAGGTGTGTTGAGGCAAGTTGGAGCTAAACCAAGGACCAGGACTGAGTTTGGGCACCCCTGATTTTAACCTTTACAACTAGTAAAACGCAATGTCGATTGAAAAGCAAAAAGCAAAGAAAAGCAAACCTCTAATGGATCTTGCCATTTTGATTTTTGATTTCACAACATCTCATAATTAGTGTCCATGCTCTGCTTAGCAAACTTAAAGTCATGATTAAAGATGATTTATTTAAAGATAAATTATAGGGCGGAACTTGACTTTATTCATTGATATAGTAAATGTATATATTCAAAGGTGGGGGTAAAGGAGTAGGAGTATCTTGGTGAATGGGACCTTAAGAGCAGAAAATGCACCTCTTTTATTTCTGATTGTGGCTGTGTGTGTTTTGGGTTTTATATGACTTTTTATTCTTGGATGAAAATGAGGCTGTGAGGGATAAACCTAGTCTTTACAATGACACACACTGTGTATAAAGCCATACGTATACTTTCCATAAGTCACAGCAAACTCACACCTGTTTATTTTTGAATGCATTTATAGTTACATTAATTACAGTAAATTACATTATATAAAGAAAATTTGATGATGTGCCAAAATTTGATGATGTGCCATTGATTTATTAGAAAATCACGCACACCCAATGTGGTTTTTGGACGCATTAAAACTATTGCTGCAAAGATGTTAGAAAAATAAATTTTCTTTGAAGCTAGAAACTGCCACCATGTTTAAAAATAATAATAATTTTAATACAGCAAAAACTAATAAACTAATGTAAGTAAATCATTCTCAAGCTTACTGAAGGCAAGTAAACACTCCAAGTAGGCCTATTACTTACAAACAAAAGGATAAATAAATATATTAATCAAAAATATAAATGAAAAAATAGAAAAAAATAGAATCTTTTTTAAATAAATTTTTTTAATTATTTTTTTTCTTATTAGGTAGGTCTATGTAAAGGCTATTACAGAAATTGACTTCTACAGATTTTTCTTAATAAATGTTAAAATAAAACACTGCAAAATCTTCACTATATACATTAAAGACGATTCTTATTAAAGTTAGTAAGTGATTCAGTCAAGAAAAGTGAGTGATTCTCTTTTTCTTTTGTTGTTTGATTAATATTTATGACGCGGTCGGCGGCTGCAGGTTTACGCTGCTGTCACTTTAAGATCTGAGTATTTCTCCCAACTGTTCAGGTTTACTTAAGACGAAACCGACTTCATTTACATGAATAGTCTCTAAGACGAGCATATGTGTCGCAGTAACAGACACTGTTAGAAGTGAAAGAGAACTCGACATTCACACACTGACTGAGGTGCGTTCTGTGATCGCGCTTTGAGTGTGTGAGCGCATAAACCCGTCGCTTTCAAGTAGCTACTGGACAAGACTTAAAAACACATGCAACTACTGAATATCACTTTCGTGATAATGCATCAAGTCAGTGACATTTCCGTCAACTGTCTCTGGACTCGGACGGACTCGGGATATTTTCAGAGTCCGAAAGGCTTGAGTCCAAGTCAAGTCCGAGTCGCCTAGAAATCGTACTCAAGTCCGAGTACCCCAACTCTAGTATTTGGGGTAAAATCGCCCCTTCTACTGGGGCTAAAAGGCACAAAAATTTACAAGATAATTAATAGATGACTGACTTTTCCATTTGTTGACATGACATGGTTAGATTCAGATGGTAAACATCATATATTATGTATAACATTATAATACATAATATATACATATACATAATTGCATATTATAGAGATAATCACCACGTTTATAATGAAACCATCATATTTAAAAACATGATATTAAACATATCTTTAATAAAAAAATATATAATTTGTTGTTACTACTGTAAATCTATATTAATTATTATGTGATCTCCTTCAATGCTTTTAGAATCATCATTTCTTAAAATGATTTTGTTTCTGTATTTTAAAATATGTTAACACATTTTAATGACAACAGCCTATTAATTGATTGACTGATTATTTTATTTATCAAAATAAGCAGAAAATAGTACAAACTTTGCTAACGTGATTGTTTTGACCAAGTATTAAATATTTATTAAAAACATTATTAAAAAACAAACAAACAAACAAAAAAAAAACATTATTTTAGCTGAAGTAGGCTGTATACTGTGTTTTTTGCCCCACGCTGGTGAGCCTTTTACCCCGTGATTGTAAAACACGAAACTCACTTACATGATTTTGTGGTAAAATTGTTATTTTTCATGTTAAACAGGTAAATTTTGATCAAGAACAATGCACTGTAGCTTTAATCCAGTGTAAGCGGTGCTACAAAATAAACTCGGTGCCGAAACGATCACAGCACTGCTGCTCCTGCTACACGCTGCCACTGCGTACGGTGTGAATACTCTAATCTGTTAACATGGGAGCCGAAAAAAATAGGTGCTGCTCACGTCCTGCTAATGTGTGCAGTGTGAAACCAGCTTTAAACTTTAATCTCACTGTCACTGCTGTACAGTATAATGATACTAACTGTAGTTTCTCCAGCTTGAATTGTGTGTTCATCAGTAGATCACTGAGGTTTTTCACTCCAGAGTCTCCTAGTTTATTCCTGCTCAGGTTCAGTTCTCTCAGGTGTGATGGGTTTGATTTCAGAGCTGAAGTCACAGCAGAACAACCTTCATCTGTCATTTCACAGTTGCTTAACCTGCAATGGCAAAAACAGCATAAAATAAGAAAAGAAAATATTATCATTATTATCATGTTTCCTGATTCTTGTATGTGAATGTTACTGAGCTCAATCTCTCCAGTTTACAGTGTGAATCCTTCTGTGTTTTTATTTGATTCAAACTAAGGTTTAGGATCTATGATGATCATAATATTGAAGAGGCATTTAGTTTCTAATAGTTTGTTTTGAGTCATGTTAGTTTTGTATGAGGGCAGGCACTGCTTCTACTTACTTCTTTACTTTATTTATTTAATGCCTCCATTCTTTATTCTCTAATGAAAGGTCTGGATTTAGACACTTACTATTACAAAAAATACTTACAAAATGTGACCAATATGGCAAAACCAGTGCACTGCTTTAAACAATATAACTTCAGACCTGTTGTCTTAAAATAAATAAACTTTAACTGTACTAACTCTAGTTTCTCCAGCTTGAATTGTGTGTTCATCAGTAGATCACTGAGGTTTTTCACTCCAGAGTCTCCTAGTTTATTCCAGCTCAGGTTCAGTTCTCTCAGGTGTGATGGGTTTGATTTCAGAGCTGAAGTCAGGATGAGACACTGTTCCTCTGTAATTCTGCATCTACACAGACTGAAGACAGAAAGAGAAAAGACAATGAATCAGATCTATGATGATCAACTTACTAATGTGTTTTTTTATCTTCCAGCAGACGTTTGCTGACAAATAAACAGTGATATCTGTGTGCAGGTAACATGAAGAAAGACTAAACATAGTTCACTAAAACATAACACAAACTACACAAAAGTTACAAATGTATGAAAAGGTTGAAAATCAGCTAAATTACTCATTAAGATGTGAGCTATTTATCCAAGTCACAAGGTTTTACTTGATAACATTAACTACATTAGTTAACATGAACTGATGATGAACAACTAGTACAGCATTTAATAACCTTAAAATTTCAACATTTACTAACAGTTTTAAATTCAAAGGTTTTCTGTTAATTAGTTAATACATTGTGAACTGACATGAGCAATGAAAAACTATATAAACTAACATTAACAAATTAATAAATGCTGTCAAAATATTGAACTAATTTAACTAAATGAAATTGTTACTGTCTACTATTGTCATAAATCACTTTAGTCTCACAGATCAATGTTCAAACATACTGTAGACTAAACTATTACAAGTCAACAACAAAGACAGTCTGCTTATAAAAAAATACTATTACTTTGCATGTGTTTTCATTTAAGCAATAAACATTTTGTTAAACTGAAGACATTGAAACAAGTTTGAAAAGGCAGTTCATTTCTAAAAACAAAAACAAACAAAAAAGCATCAATCAGTAAACACGATTACATTCAGCAGTCATATGTTTATCTGACTTTGCCACTTATATTTAATTCACACAGAATTAAACTGTGAAAGTGAAATACAGACTGCTCCATTAAAAAGAAAAAAAAGATCCTTTTATTCACCAAGGATGTGTTAAATTAATAAAAAGTGATAGCATACATTTACATTGTTTTCGAAAAGATTTATATTTTGAATAAATGCTGTTCTTTTTAACTTGTTATTTATCAAAGAATCCTGAACAAAAGAATCACAGGTTCCAAAAAAAAACTGAAGAATCTGAAGAATGTGACACTTAAGACTGGAGGAACAGCTGATGAAAATTCAGCATTGCATCACTGGAATAAATTATATTTTAAAGTATATATACATTTTTTTTTTTATTGTAATAACATTTTGCAATATTACTGTTTTTTTTTTTCGGTAACACTTTATAATAACGTTCAGCTGTAAGTCATTTATAAGATTAATAAATTACATGTTGAAAAGCAAAAGGCAATTATTCTAAAAAAAATTTCTTTTTTTAAATAATAATAAATTATTCGCTGTCAAATGAATAAACGTGTAAACCCTTTCTCTCATCAGCACAGACTTGTGTTCTGTGTGGAGTGTGTGGGATCTAGTGATAATGTGAACCAGTTTATATATTTATACACTAAAATATATTAGAAACTAATTCAGCAGCTAAAGTTATTCTAGAAAAAATCAGTGCACAATATTAATAATTTCATAAATCCAAAAATTGCTATTTGCATTGTGGATATAAAATGCATTTATGAAAAACTATATATTGCTACATTGCATTCAAATGTTTCCTTTAAAAAGTTCAAATCACAAACGGAAGAAATATTGATGTGTGGTGTATTATATTTGTGCAACAGTTTATTGAGCCTTTTCTTTTAACACTTTTACATTTCAGTTAATGTGCATGTTAAAAACTATTTATAGTCTTTGCTTCGCCGTGTTTTGTTCTAACAGACACCCGGAAACAAGTAACATGATTTAGAAATAACAACAACTTTTGTGTGGCTTTATAGTAACACAGAACAGTAACACAATATCAGATTTAGATCAGCCCTGTCTGACTGATATAGGGGTGGGCACAGAACCCACTGGAATATTTGTGTTGTACTGTTCCAGAACAGTGTTGTAAATATAACTTAACCACTGATTTCTAGTTGTGTCCTCATTTGGAAGGTTAAAGAAAGTACTTTCGCTCTTGCAACAAAACACACAGTGGGCTCTATTTTAACAATGTAAGCACAGGATCTAAAGCGCTTGGTGCAGCTGCACTTAGGGCATGTCCAAATGTGCTTTTGCTAGTTTCATGGCAGGAAAAACGGTCGGTGCACCCGGCGCATGGTCTAATAGACCAATTATCTGTTTGTAAACATTCGGGATGAGCGCAGCATGGTTGCAGAAAACCCAGGAGACAAAATACAAAACTGTACAAAATACTTAGATTTAAAAAGAGTATAGATTATATTGATTAGATGTCATTTTCAAAATGTTAATCACATATTACAAGAGCTTGTCACCCAGTGATGAGTGCTGTTATTCAACGAAATTGACATTAGATAGTGGGATAATCTTACAGATCCGAAATAGATATGATGTTTTTGTGGGCGATTCAAGTGGCAGTCTGTGGAGCCATGGAATAAAAAAAAATAATAAAAAGTTAAATTTGATTTTATATTTCAAAATTCTGCCTTTATTTTCGCAATTCCGAGATTGTATCCCACAACTCTGGAGGAAAAACAACTCGTTATTCTCTCTTTTCCCCTCGGCTCAGAGTTTATATCCCACACTTCTGCCTTTTTCCCCTCAGAATTAATAAACTAGTTTTGTTAAATATAAGTCCAGTTTGGAAATATAAACTTTTGTGAGAAAAAAAGTCAGAATTGTGAGAGAAAATAATAATAAAAAAAAATTTTATGTAAAAATGTTAATAGTAATAGGTTTAAATAATATTTCATGCTGTAACTGTAGGGCTAATACAATATGTCCTCTATGAACAGCATATGTGAATATTATGTAGATGTACTGTTTAAATCAAATTTATGCTTTAAAAGTAGAGTAATCATAGCAGTTTTCATCCATAGTCTGTCCGTTTAAATGTCTGCGTTTAGCTTCTAATGGCGTCTTTGACTACAGTATTCTATAAAATGATTTGCATTCTGATTTTGACATCAAAAGGCACAAAAATATTTTTTCCTCTTATTTCATTAATTTTACCCGTGTACCTCCACTGGTTACCAGTGTTTTTCTGCAATGACTATGTGCGCGCGGCTGCAAGTGACGTCACTGTGACGTCTACTCGAAATTGGTCTCTAGGGTCGTCCCTAATTTCTTCATGAGTCATGGGTGTGTTTTGGGCGTAATGTGCATTAAACCAATCAGAGTCTCATCTCCCATTCCCTTTAAGAGCCAACTGCGCTCTCGCCACAGCAGATTCACCATTTACACGTTGGAATTTGCAAGAACAAAGACTGATCACTTCTCCAGAGAGCAGACGATGACAAAGGGGGGCATTCACGGACCGAACAAGTTACTATGCACCCCCTTTCCATTCTCTCCCCTCCTTGATGAAAGTGGTCATTTGCGAAAAGTGAAACCAAAAAAAAAAAAGACAATGTGTAGAAAGTGGCTGACTATCCATTATGACATGGACAGTCACAATAATAATCTTTTACATTGTAATCCTTTCACTTTTAATATTTGGCATGTTTGTGTGCTGCTGTGTGTCCCTGTGTGTGTAATAACTGTGAGTGTATGTGCATTGTGCACCTGCCTATAGGCACATATTACTAACACACTCTTTGAATAACAAGAAAAATATTGCGCCGTTGACTTCAGACCAGGTTTTAGTTGGTCAATGACACAGTCTATTTCAGTTGCCTCAAAATAGCAACGCACCTGAACACACCTCGTTTTCAGACCAGCACACCCACGGGCGCATTAAATGGGGCAAATGCATTTGCTATTTAAATGACATGATGCAGAATGTGAATATAATAACTGCATTAATGAAACTAGCAAAAATCACTCTTTCAAAAATCAATTTATTCTTAACTCTTTTAATTTCATGATTGTTTACCAGGGTCAGATTTATAAAGATGCTCAGAGTAAAATTTTTGTCTTAAGTGTGTCAAAATTGTAAGAATGACGTAATTTTACTCTTATTCCTAGACTTAAGAATAAGAGACCTCCACACATCACTTTTGGCCACGGTTGTGTTTGGTGGAGGTTTGTGTCACAATATTTAAGACCCTGTTTACTGTGTCATCACCGGTGCATTGCTGCATTTTTCCAATTTTCCATTGATAAAACATAATTACTACTTTTATTTCTGCAGTTAGAGCATTGATTTGTAGAGTGGAATACGTTATTAAGTTTCTTACTTGGTCACTTACAAAAAAAACATTGCTTGGTGATCAACTTTGCATCGTTTTATCATTCCATCAATTCTAAGAATCATATCATTTTACTTTTATTCCTAGACTTAAGAATAAGAGTGATTCATAAAGGTTCCTAAGTGTTAAGACTAGGTCTCAGCTCCTAAATTATTTAAGAGAGCTGGAGACATCTCCTAACCTAGTTTAAAGGGATAGTTCGCCCATTTAAGACATGAAGTTGTATGCAATCCTTACCAGCACTATAGTGTATACACGCTGACCCACTCTGTGATCACCTCCCTGGTCAGAGTTCTGGCCGCTGGAAGTTTTTCAAGAAAGTAGTCCCGGTTAGTTTCCGGGGCCTCAAAACTGTGCGTTTTTACGTGAAAAAATTATATGCGTTTCAAAGCTTGATTAATTTACATCACAAAAACTCCAGACAAGATTCATACTCAGTTTTAATCGGCACTATTTTCTTTCCATTTCCATCAATCCGCGCTGCTGTCAACGTCTGGTACAGCAGAACTCTTTAAAATCCGTTTTTTGCTTTTTCCTCCTTGGTCGGGGATGTAATCGTCTTCGCTGAAGTGAGCACTGCACACACGAAAATCCTTGATACTGGATATTTTAGCTCCCGCAGAATAGCCGATGGCAACCAGCCAAAGCTGTCTCATAGCTATATCCGAAACAGGAAAACGATGGAATCTGAACGGTAATCCCGGCACATTCTTGTGGTCACAACCTGGGAATTTACAAGTTCGCACCATTGTTAATTTTCTACTTTTTACGTCGTTGTCATTCGAGTGTGTAAACATTATGGAACAGCTGATCGGAACGTGCGCACTGTTGACGTTGACAGCAGCGCGGATTGATGGAAATGGAAAGAACATAGTGCCGATTAAAACTGAGGTATGAATTTTGTCTGGAGTGTTTTTTGTGATGTAAATTAATCAAGCTTTGAAACGCATATAATTTTTTCACGTAAAAACGCACAGTTTTGAGGCCCCGGAAACTAACCGGGACTACTTTCTTGGCTGCAAATACCTGTATAGTGAAGCTGTCGTCTCTATCCCACTTAAACACATTTTGTACTATCCACGCTGGTTTGTTCTGAGAGCTTCCTGAATCACGTGACCACGTGGCTCTGGCGTTAACAGAAGCGCTACATTTTACATTTTACGCCGCATTACGTGCGCCAAAACAGAAAACAGTATTTATCATTTGAATATTTTTTAAACAGACAGGTTGAGGTTAATTTACTCTGGTTAGCAAGGATTTATGCTACTTAATATGTGCAACATAGGCTGGATCTGTCCTGACATTGTATCTGTTCCTGTGCTAGATTCCAGAAATAGCACCAGTGAAGCAAGTCCCACCCAAGAAGATGGACAAGCCAACTAGTGCTCAGGATTTCTTTGCCACAAGGAGGTACAACGGCAACGTACCAAAGAAGAGGGGAGAGCGCAGTGGATAGGCCGCACAGGGCTCCCAGCACGAATTGTCGAAGCTGAGGAGTTCATTGCCATGATGGCAAAAATAGACAAAAAGTTCAAAGTGCCAAAAAGACATACAATTTTAAACTTGATTGACAAAATGTTCAAAGAAGAGAAAGAAGTTTCGTATGCTATTGTAGCTTGAGCATTCAAGCACCTTGTTTCTCTTTGTTAATATTTTTAATAAAAATAATAGTATATTTTTTCTGGCATTGTCATGTGATGCTATTTTATTTTATTTATTGTTTTTATTTTTTTTATTTAAATCTGTGTGTGTCCTTCTAACATGTTTGGTTGGTAAAATAAATGTTGTAAATCCAAATCAGAACATCTTCCGTGTCTGGAATGGATGTATTCTTGAGTCTATAAGGTAACAATAATATAATAACATATTCTTGTTTCAAATGGGTTTGGCTAAAATTTTGGTTTCATCTATACTACTAGGTACTTATACTATTTTGACTGGCTTAAATGGAATTGCATTACTAAAAAGAGGCTAAAATACAATTTTCATTGACTAAAACTAGACTAAAATGTCATCAGTTTTTGTCGACTAACACTAGACGAAAATAGTCTAAATGCTCAGACTTTTAGTTAAATGAAACTTGACTAAAAACAAAACAAAACAAAAAAAAAGTATGAACATGACTAAAACTAATAAAAACTAAAACGACAGCTTCACACAAAGACTAGACTAAAACTAAAATTAAAACAGGCCACCAAAAACAACACTACCCTTATGACTAGTTTTGTGGTCCAGGGTCACATATAATATTCCCATCATCAGCCAGTGTGCAGTATTGATCTCATTGCTGTGGTGTTGAGTGTAGCTGTTGGTGAAATGTACTCACTTCAGTATCTTCAGCTCACACACAGGATTCTTCAGTCCCTCACATATCTCTTTGACTCCTGAATCCAGCAGACGACTGTTGTTCAGGTTCATCTCTTTCAGGATGGTTTTGGAGGAGAGAACAGTAGCTAGAACTGAACAGCTTTTCTCTGTCAGATCACAATTATTCAGCCTGAACACAAAAACAGCATTTCAGTCAGGACCACTTTCATCATGTATATTTATTACAGTTATATTGCATACGGTTAGTGTTGGCGGTATCAGCTGATGTGAGCTTGACTGACGTGTTCTGTCTGAACTAACGCAACGCTTGATTATTATTATTCAGCACATATTCAACACACATCAGATCAACAGCTCTTCATATCTGATTACACATGTGACTGACAGTCTTTAATAATGAATAATCAAAGAGGTTTCAATGTATAAATCATGTTTACTCACATTATTTTCTCCAGTTTGCTATGAGAGTCCATCAAAAGAGCAGAGAGTTTCTCCCCATCCAGATCTCCTAATTTATCTCCACTCAGATCCAGTTCTTTCAGTAGTAATGGACTTTTACCCAGAACTCCAGTGAGATACTCACACGCTTCCTCTGCAGCAGGACTTTTCAAAAACCTACAGGAAGCAGATAAGGATTTCAGATCATTTACATTTTTGGATTATGTTTGCCACAAACTCTGTTTTGTGTCTGTTGAATTTCTCTAAACTGCTATTTAATTTCAGTTCATGTCATTCCTATTTAACAATGGTGCATTTGACCCTTCTATCTATTTTCATACAGCTGATTTCACATCTGTGGTTCGTTTTTAAATATTTTAAGGTCTTTTTCACCTGATGGTCTTTAATGAACAGAGTCCATCCTGCAGTAAATCATTGAGCTCCTTCACTCCTGATTGTCCAGGATCATTTCCTGTGAGATCCAGCTCTATCAGGTGTGAAGGGTTTAATCTCAGAGCTGAAGCCAGAGCTTTATAACCTTCTTTAGTTCTTTGGCTCGTGAGATCCACTTTCCCTGCAGGTTAGCTTCAACCCTGATCAAACTCACCTACCTGTGATTTTCTAATGATCCTGTCATTGATTAACATGCTCAGGTGTGTTTGATCAGGGTTAGAGCGCAGGTTGCTCCCGCATGCATAGAGTTTGAGCTCTGTCAATTTTGTAAACCTTTAGGTGTGTGCGACTTCATCTATGGCTACAGACGACAATCAACAAGAGTATCCGAGAGCAGTCACAGGCGGCGTTGAAATCGGAGGCGTCAAGACGGACAATTTTTACTCTCGTTAGTGACACTCTCGCGATGTTTGCATGCTCTATCACAGAAGAAGTGAATTAAATGCAATTTTTATCAAATACACCGACTTTTTAAAAGCGTTTTCATGAGCAACAAAAACATGTTTCATATACTGCTTAATACAGCGCCATCTGAACAAGAATAATGACCAACATAAACACATGCTATTTAAATACTAATAGAGTGGGGTTATATATGCTTTTATCAGTGTTTTATGATAAATCTGACTCAATATAATATTGCGACTACAGTAAAAACACTTTCACTATTCTAAAAACACAGATTTGTGAGTGTTATCGGATAGGGCTGCACGATAAATCGCGACAATATCGCAATCGATATTAAGAAAAGCTGCGATATTCATGTGCGCATCTTGTCAGTGATACACGGTACTATGATCAGTAGTAACTCATCATCCGAAGGCCAGAGGGCGCTCTCACGCGAAATCTCCAAATATGCCCTGAAGAAGAATCCAGGAAATAACGCTCCTGCAGCTGAATAAACAGAAGATTTAACTGCTTTCATTGATTTAACGTGACTAATAAACACACAACTACGACAATAAATGGTTTATCTGACTTCTTATTATAATTTTCATTATAATACAGTATATAATAATGCAGTGTTATTTGACATTGCTTGTATTACTGTTTAGAATGCTATAAAATATTTTGCGCGCCTTATTCTGTGTAAGAAGCCACATCATCTCACAGAAGGATTTATTTGAATCACTCGACTGAAGTGAGTTTAAGTAAAAAACATTTTATGAAATTTAGTATTTACACGTGTTTTCAGATTTAGCAGCATTTACGCCGTAGCTCACCGAGAAACTACGTAAGCAATTATTATCGCAGCGTGATTTGATAATATCGATGTATAATATCGATGATATGGTCTCTGTGGTTTTGCGCAGCTTGTTGGTGAATTACGGCTCTGTATATTGACGCTGTTCTATCTGAAATCACTCAAGTGATGGTGATTTACTGCTGATTACAGAACCGGCTTTAATGAAAAAATGTGCAAGGATATCGCATGCAATATATCATGCAGCCCTATCGGATTTGAGGATGTTAGAATAAACCCAAAACACACGTGATTGTTGTCATGCGGTGAATCTGGCCAATCGTGAAACAGTCATGTGGTCATCAGAGCTCCTGCAGCTGCTCTGAAGAAACTGCGGCGGCTGAGTCAGTAGCTGCGCTCGAATCGCTATCGTGGTACTTTGATGCCACACGTGACAATCACGAGGCATTGGTGCCGCCTCAAGTCGGACAAAATTTCTAACCGGCATGCACTGCTTCAAGTCAGAATTTGATCGAGCTGCGCAGCGCTGCGTTAAGTCGAACACACCTATTACTTCCGCTTCTTATAACGTGTGAATATACCCCATGTTCTATTTTACAACTAAAACAACCGGATTGGCTTGTTATCAATAGTTTTGATTTCCCAAGTCCGCTATCTTATAGCCCGTTAGCAGCACCAGCGTCTTTGCCATTAATCTTGCTTGCATTGTTTACACACTATTTACACACATTACCATTGTTGCTTTAATGCAAGTAACAGTGAGTAAACTAGAGGCAGCCATGGTCTAATGGTTAGGGAGTCGGGCTTGACTCATCTCTGTGTGTGCGTGTTTGTTCACTACTCACTACCTTGTGTGTGCACTTGGTTAAATGCAGAGCACAAATTCTGAGTATGGGTCACCATACTTGGCCACACGTCATGTCCTTTCTTTTCCTTTTGCTTAATGGCAAATTTGCGTCTACCTTTGAGTGCAGGTAGACAACACTCTGACCACCTCTACTCCGTGTGCTTCTCTGCACAGGTCCCGTGCACTCTGGACGTGCGATCCTCCCAGGTGTCCTTCACTCCGCAGCCGGGACACCACGGACACTGGGTGCAGCAGCAGAGGAAGACGTGAGCCAGGCCCCAGGCGAGGACCTCGCTCCCTCCGCCGCCTCCAGTGTTGCTGTCGATTCTGTTTGTAACAGTATGTTAAGGTCCCTTTAAATATATTTTGCTCTAAGTTTGACTGCTGTTTTGTGAATGCGCACGCACTGAGATGTCGAGAGTGAGGCGAGAGATGGTCGCTCTGCTGCTGAGTACTACAATGCTCTAACTTTCTTCCTTTTTGTTTGTCCCGTTACCAGAGTGTTTTATTTACTGTTTTGTACTCGCCCTCTCGTATGTGTGTAAGAGGAGTGCACTAGCGTGAACAATGATAAAGGCTCATCAAACGACTAATTGCCTCGAGTTTTCTTTCCTTGTTGCGGGTGGACTCTCTGGCGGACGTTACATGTTCCCCTCTGGAATTTATGTTCCCCCAAGACCAAGCGTATCTGCTGAGCGGGTTGCCAGGTCTGCGTAATTAACCCGACCAACTGTTAATCAAACTTTGCTTAATTACGTGGAAATAAAAACTGTGGTTTTGGCAACAGTCGTGCTGAAAACGCGTCCAAAAGCACCCAGAACACAACTGGATGTACGGAAAGCGAAAAGGGACAAAAGCGTTGGCGCCACTTTCAAATGTCTTGCTACACTGCAGCATAATAAAATAATTCTCCCCCTTCCATTAATGTTCTGTGGTTTTATTATTATTCTTCCATTGTTTTTGTCTAATGTCTGAGTTTATGCATTTAAATTTTGCGTACACATTTTAGTCTAATCTGTCGGTGCAGACAGATAAAACTGGGTAACTCATATTATAGACCAGGGGTGGTGAACGTTGGTCCTGGAGAGCTGCAGCCCTGCATAGTTTTGCTTCAACCCTAATCAAACACACCTGAACAAGCTAATCAAGGTCTGAAGTCCAGAGTCACATATAATACATCACAATATTTCATCTATCAGTCCTCTAACTGATAACTTCTTGGCATATATTGAATTTGAATACTTAACAAAACGTTATTTTTTTCTCAAGAAGGGAAAATTGACAGCTGTTATAATAAGTGACACGTAGCCTAATTTTAGAGGTCACTAATGAAATCAATCAATCAAGTTAATCAATAGAGCTAAAAACTGGGGACATGACCATGTCACATTTTCACCTGAATTTCTATTCTTGCTGGCATTTTATTTGTTTGTTTATTTATTTCTTTATTTTTAATTTCTGTATCAAAGCGGATTTTTTTAGGTTCATTAGTCCAGTCAAATGATCCTTCAGAATTAATTTCAATATTCTAATTTGCTGCTCAGAAAACATGTATTAATATTATTATGTTGAAAAGAGAGGAGTACAATTTTTCAGGTTTCTTTGATGAATAGAAGTTCAGAAGAACAGCATTTATCTAAAATAGAAATCATTTGTAATAACAAATGTCTTTATCATCACTTGTGATCAATTTAAAGCATCCTTGTTAAATAAAAGTATTAATTTCCATAATGTCTTTCCAAGAAAGAAAGAAAGAAACAAACAAACAAACAAACAAACAAACAAAAGAAACAATTTTTTACTTTGGATCTTTGGATTTTCTATTCATCAAAGAATCCTGAAAAAATTTACTCAACTATTTTAAATAATAATAACGGCAACAACAACAATATATTATATATTATTAACACCAATATATATAATTATAATACATTGTTTCTTGAGCAGCAAATCAGCATATTAGACTGATTTCTGAAGGATCATGTGACACTGAAGACTGGAGTAATGATGCTTAAAATTTAGCTTTGATCAAAGTCATAAATTACATTTTAAAATATATTCAAATACAAAACAGTTATTTTAAACAGTATATTTAAATACAGAAATTTAAATAGTATATTTACAATATTTGAAAATATTGTATTTTCAAAACGCGGCTGGCGTGACCGCAGTCATCGCCTACGATGAGGATCATCATGTCAGGACCGCTTCACACCTATCGACGTGGCCACGAAAGGTTCAGTAGACTTCTTTCTCTAAATGGTTATTGACATGGTGTAAAGAACAGAAACTGCTCTTTGTTAATAATTGGAATCTTTTCTGGGAACGTCCTAGGCTTTTCTGTGCTGATGTCCTGCATCCCAGCAGAGTCGGAGCGGAGCTGCTGTCGGACAACATCTCCAGGACGCTACGCTCCATTTGACTAGTAAGTACATTCTCAAATAACTGCTACGATTGCTTTTGTTCTGAACACTTAAATGATAGTACTTGCACTGTCCAATCTATAAAGAATGTGTCTGTTCCTCGAATAGTGAGCTCAAAACATAAATTTAATGCAGGATCTCGAAAAAATCTGATCGTAATTAAACCAGAAAAAAGCAAAATATGCGAACAGAAACCATTTTTAAAGCTTGGGCTCCTAAACATTAGATCACTTGCACCCAAAGCAGTTATTGTGAATGAAATGATCACAGATAATAGTTTTGATGTACTCTGCTTAACTGAAACCTGGCTAAAACCTAATGATTATATTGGTCTAAATGGATCTACTCCACCAAACTACTACTATAAGCATGAGCCCCGTCAGAGTGGTCGTGGTGGTGGTGTTGCAACAATATACAGTGATATTCTCAGTGTTACTCAGAAAACAGGATACAGGTTTACTTCATTTGAAATACTATTGCTTAATATTACTCTGTCAGATATGCAAAAGAAATCTCTCCTCTCTCTTGTTTTAGCTACTGTGTATAGACCGCCAGGACCATATACAGATTTCCTAAAAGAATTTGCAGATTTCCTTTCAGAACTATTGCTTAATTTTAATAAAGCGCTAATTGTCGGAGATTTTAACATTCACGTTGATAATACAAATGATGCGTTAGGACTTGCGTTTACTGACCTAATAAACTCTTTTGGAGTCAAGCAAAATGTCACCGGGCCCACTCATCGTTTTAATCACACGCTAGATTTAATTATATTGCATGGAATTGATCTTACTGATATAGATATCGTACCTCAAAGCGATGATCTTTCTGACCATTTTCTTGTATCGTGCATGCTGCGTATCACTGATATTAACTATATGGCTCTGCGTTATCATCTTGTAATTAAACCAGAAAAAAGATATATTTACAAATAACCTGCCTGATTTATCTCAACTGCTCTGTGTACCCCTTAATACACAGGATCTAGACAAAATGACTAGCAATATGGGCACCATCTTCTCCGATACGTTATAAGCTGTTGCCCCCATCGAATTGAAAAAAGTTAGAGAAAAACGTATTGCGCCATGGTACAACAGTAATACCCATTCTCTCAAGAAAGAAACTTGCAATCTTGAGTGCAAATGGAGAAAAACTAACTTGGAAGTTTTTAGAATTGCATATAAAAACTGTATGTCCAGATATAGACAGGCTTTAAATGCTGCTAGGGCTGAACATATCCACAAACAAAAAATAACCAAAACAATCCAAGGTTTTTATTCAGCACAGTGGCTAGATTAACAAATAACCAGACGCCACCTGATCTAAATATTCATTTTCAGTTTAATAGTAATGACTTTATGAATTTCTTCACTGATAAAATAGATAACATCAGAAATACAATAACCAATGTAGATTATACTGCATCTAATATGTCAAAACTGCAGTACTTTACCGCTATAGGACAGGAAGAGTTAAATAAACTCATCACTGTGTCTAAACCAACAACATGCCTATTAGATCCTGTACCCACTAAATTACTAAAAGAATTGTTACCTGTGGCAGAAGAACCGCTTCTCAATATTATCAACTCATCGTTTCTTTAGGTCACGTCCCTAAACCATTCAAGCTGGCGGTTATTAAGCCTCTTATTAAGAAACCACAACTAGACCCTAGTGAACTGGCAAATTACAGACCCATTTCTAATCTTCCATTTATGTCTAAAATTTTAGAGAAAGTTATATCTGCTCAACTGTGCTCATTCTTGCAAAAAAATGCTATCTATGAAGAATTTCAGTCAGGTTTCAGGCCCCATCACAGCACAGAAACTGCACTTGTTAAAATCACTAATGACTTGCTTCTTGTGTCAGACCAAGGCTGCATCTCACTGCTAGTTTTACTTGATCTTAGTGCTGCGTTCGACACTATAGATCATGACATACTCATAGATTGACTACAAAATTATGCAGGTATCCAAGGACAGGCTTTAAGGTGGTTTAGATCCTACCTGTCCGATCGCTACCACTTTGTTTATTTAAATGGGGAGTCATCTCAGTTATCACCAGTAAAGTATGGAGTGCCACAAGGATCTGTTCTAGGTCCTCTACTATTTTCAATATACATGCTGCCCCTTGGTAATATTATTAGAAAACATGGGATTAGTTTTCATTGTTATGCTGATGATACTCAACTATATATCTCAACAAGACCAGATGAAACTTCTGAATTATCAAAGTTAACAGAGTGCGTTAAAAATGTAAAAGATTGGATGACCAATAATTTTCTGCTATTAAATTCAGATAAGACAGAGATATTACTTATTGGACCTAAAAAAAATACACAGAATCTTTTGACTTACAATTTACAACTAGACGGATGTACTGTTACTTCCACTACAGTCAAAAGTCTGGGTGTTATATTAGACAGCAACTTGTCTTTTGAAAATCATATTTCTCATGCACTACTAGGTGTTTGTCCTGCATCTTCAATAAACAAGCTACAGATAGTCCAAAATGCAGCTGTTAGAGTCCTTACCAGGTCAAGAAAATATGATCATATTACCACAATTTTAAAGTCTCTGCACTGGCTACCTATTAGGTTCCACATCAGCTACAAAATAGTACTTCTTACCTATAAGGCACTTAACGGTTTAGCTCCCGCGTACCTAACTTGTCTTCTATCATGCTACACCCATCACACTCACTAAGGTCACAAAACTCTGGACTGTTGGTAGTACCTAGGATAGCAAAGTCCACTAAAGGAGGTAGAGCTTTTTCACATTTGGCTCCCAAACTCTGGAACAGCCTTCAGGATAACGTTCAGAGATCAGACACACTCTCTCTGTTTAAATCTAGATTAGAGACACATCTTTTTAGCCAAGCATTCAAATAATGCATCTCATAAAGTTTTCCTGCAGTTATATCTGATCAAATGCACATTATTAATCTTTTAGCTCTGGTTGAACAAATCTTTCTTTGCTTGGTCTGAACAGCAGCTATGCTAATTATGTTCCTTTTTGTTCTCTGTTTCTGCCATGGGATTGACATCCCGTGGTAACTAGGAATTCACAAGCTCCAGTGTGGATCCAGAACACTTAAGAAGAGATGATACCAACCCCTCAGAGGACTTCAGATGATGCCAACCCTGAAAACATACAGCACTACCGAATTCTGCTACTAATTTAGTGTTTTTTGTGTTTGATTACGTCATTAATTGATCTTTACCACACATCTCTGCCATATGTACATCAACTTGACATAGTCACCACTAGTAAGCTACTACTAAATATATTGTAAACACTTTAATTTGCTGTAAAGTTGCTTTGCAACAATATGTATTGTGAAAGGCGCTATACAAATAAATTTGAATTAAATTGAACTGAATAAGAGCTAAACTCAGTGGATCTCAGGAAAGTGGATCTCATGAGCCAGATTTAAGGATCCCTGCTATAGGAGTGTGTATCACACAAACAAGAATCCTGTTTTCAAATATCTGCACAACTACAAATGTAGAATAAACAACAAATTACTAAGTAACTTTTTTATACACAAATTCACATTTTGTAAATAGAACAAACAGCAGAACCTCTGCATCTCTAACAGCACAATTTTTTGTTCCTCAGTGTTACAAGGACTAGTAAATAATTCAATCAGGCTATATCGTTTGCAAAGTTCAATGAATCAGCTGATTGAAAGGTTCAAATCGTGGTAATCAAATACGGTTACAATGATAAATAAAATATGAAACGGTAATACTAATCGTGGGGAATTTTATCATGATTTATTGTCAAACAGGTAATTGTTACATCCCTAAGAAAAGTATTTTAAATGATGATGGTTAGTCCATCATCTGGACTCACTCATTTAGACAGTCACTTGCTGACACCCAAAGGCAGCTGTAGTTTAAAAAAACTGTTCTGCTGTTTGCTCCATTTACAAAATTGAAATGTATGTATGAAAGTTATTCAGTGACTTGTTTATTGTACATTTGCGACTGTGCAAATATTCTGAAAAAAAGGATTCTTGTTTGTGTAAAAAACTAACTCCTATAACACAATGAATATTGTACAATAAAACACACTTCAGTTTTTCCAATCTGCATTGTGGATTTTTCAACAGAAAACAAGTATTTACTTTTCCTTAATTTCCTGGTTTATTCCCACTCAGTAATGTTAGTATTAATACATGTCAAACACTCAAGGGAAAATTAAGAAAACTTCACTTTGTAAATAAACTTGGTGGAAAAAAACAACATCCGACTCTGAAACACTGTGAAAGGGATAGATTTACAAACTGTATTAATGAAATATTGTTTTATAAATAAACTGCCTGCATATAATTTATTTTGCATTACAACATCACGTCTCACCTCAGTGTCTTGAGTTGACAGTTTGGATCCTGTAGTAAATCATTGAGCTCCTTCACTCCTGATTGTCCAGGATCATTTCCTGTGAGATCCAGCTCTATCAGGTGTGAAGGGTTTGATCTCAGAGCTGAAGCCAGAGCTTTATAACCTTCTTCAGTGATACTGCAGTCTGAAAGTCTAGAACCAGAATGAAAATGTCACAATCAGATGATTAATCAGTTATTCTAGAAATTACCTAAATCCATAACAGAATTACATTTTATTCCTTATACAAATGAACTAAAACTGTAAAGAAAAATCTGACAACTGAATATCGATTCAAACAAAGAAGGGAACTTTAAATGGTTAGACATCAATTCACTGTACTATATCCAGCTTACAGTCACTTTCAAGCTTTAACCTTCTGATGCTCCTCATTTGTGAGGTACACTTGTGCTCTTCATGGTCAATAGAGACTGAACATCTGACATGTAACTTCCTTTTCAATAAAATCAGTGTAATATTTTTTTTTTTCTATATAGTACTGTGCAATAGTAAATTAAGCCACTAGTATTTTCAGCAGCTAAGATGTTTTAAAGTCAGTTATTTCTATCTTTTGCTGTAGTGTCAGTAGGAAACATTTACATTTTACAGGTTTATATAAACATTTTGCCATTATATGTAATAATCCAGTGAGATTTTTCTTTGCACAATGAGTCTGACAACAGCCATCATAAAATATTATTTTGATCGTGGTCATTTTTTACCACGAGGACCACAAATGTGAATATTTTTTCATTTATATTTTTATTTTTTTTACAACCACTTAACTTTTCCAATGAAGATACAATTTTCAAAATGTAAATTTTTCAGTGATTTTTCAAGTGATTCCCCCAAAAAAGAGCTCCCCCTCAGTAGCATCATGTCGGGCCTCCTTCTCTGATCAGTGCCCTTAGAATCGTCCTAATATATTTATCTAGAGCCAAACACGCTTCATTCAAGCCATTTCTGCTCCATGTGTGTTGCTTCTCTACGCTGCTGAAGATGTAAAGCACTACAAGAGCTGCAGATGATGTGCTTATTAAAAAAAACAGACTTTCAAAAACATATTTTCGCTAAAATGATCAAAAAAACAAAGCAGGAAATAAGTGTAGTGTTAGATCTGGCAGGTCACGTCATTCAAGCTTGTTTCATCTGATTCTCAGCTGATCCACGTCTACATATAGGAATACGTCTCTCACTTCTTTATATAAGGTCCATTCAGTATTGACAAATCACTTTGTTCAGGAGCCAACTACCCTCCTCCATCCCCAGCTCCTCCTTTCATCCACAGTTAGGACTTGGCCTTCTGATATTCCTCATTGAGTCAGACTTTATCCTGAATTATGTTGTTAAACTAAATTGCCATTATGTTTGATGATAGAGACCCTGACAGAAATAGTTTGTTGCATCTGTCCAATAGTACAGGGCTCGACTTGACATAATCAGTCATTCACTTGTCAGAGTAAAAAAATCCTTTCTGAAGCAATAGTTTCATCACTGCTCTAGGATCTTACTTTAATCAGTATATTTGTGATATTTGCCTTCAACTGATTTCTAGGACACTTTTTAGCTTAATTAAGGGCAATATTTTCCTAACCTTACTAAATGTATGTGTCATCATTTGTAACATTCTTACATTTTATTAATAACATCAATAAAATTAAATTATTGCAATTATTTGCTATTTTATTATTAAAATTGCAAATGCATAAATAATGTTATAAGATAAATGGTTCCCCTTTTTAACATATTAATGTGTTAAAATTAATGCAATGATGCTTTTAAAAATGTATCCAAACCACGTCTTAATCAGTGATTCACACAATCCCAAATTTGTTCAAACGGCTAATTAATATTTTGAAAATACTAAAAATTAAACTGTTGGATAAGAACTGAACTGAGCTGATGACATCACTGTTTACCTCACAGCTGCTTTATAAATGAATTAAACTCACTCTTAAATTAATGGACTTTACATATTTACTGAACCAAACTGATTCAACATTGAACTGATTTTAACTGAATAATGAGTATTTACTATTGTCTTTTTAGAGTTGCTTTACAGCAGAATTGAATTCTGTTTGCATCACTAATTCACTATTTTCTTGTTTATATCTGTAAAGCTGCTTGGAAACTATTTGAATTGTATAAAGTGCTATATAAACAAACGTGTCTTGACTTTACTAGTTATATTGTTTCTGTTCATCATGTATGTTTGTTTGTTTTAAAAGACACTTATTTAAAGCAAAAAAATAACAATGGTCCAGACATCAAGAGGAAAACCCTGAACAGTATATTTGATCAGTAAATGTAATGCAAAAATGTAAAAATAATAATAGTCTAAAAGCATCTTAGCTTAGCTTTTCATATCCAATAATACTTACAAACAGATATGCTTCCCTTTCGAGGAACTCGAACTGCGTCCTCTAGAGGTCGCTATTGGGGAACGTCTCCTACGTGACCCGTGTCTGAAGCTATATATAAAAACTACAAGGTACTGTACTCTTGGGAGAGACAAACACACTCTGATACCCGCAGCTTTCTATACGGAACTACACGAGCTGTGTACGTTGATGAGGAGTAAGCGAATATCAGTCTCCAGGGAGTTGAACGCGATCGTCGCATTCAATGCTTGTTTCTTGCAAGTGTCACGGGTGCGGAGCAAAGCGACAGACACAGTGGGCGTGACGTCAGGCCTCGGAGAGGCTTTTATTAAACAATAAAACAAAGTGTCCAAAAAAGGGGAGAAAAGTGTCCAAAATAAACAAGGGGATCTGGTGTCCTCGACGTGACGGGGTTCTGTGAAGGAGGGGTAGTGTTCCGAAGGGAAGGGGTCCAGGTAAGGGGCGGAGTCCGGCGGCCGCACGCGCTCCCCACTCAGGTCCGGGGTGCGAGGGGCGGCGGCTTCTCTAGCGGCATCGTCCTCCTCCACCTACGTGGCACTTCTGGGGGATATCACGGCCCGGCATCTTGGCCCGTCAGCCGTCACGGGTGCGGTCCTCATCCGAACCCGCGGGGTCCAGCAACTCGTCCTGCGGCGCTGGTTCCCTCTTCACCCCTTCCTGGACCCACGAGGACACCAGCGTACATGCACGGGGAAGAGACCGGTCTCCTGAGGAGAGGCGCGCTCGGCATTTTAACAGCGGCGGTGATGAGGCTTCATTCACATCAGGTGTGCCTCATCACACGCCGCCAGACCTGGATGTTTCAGCGCCCCTCCTCCTCCCACACGCCCACTCCCGTCGGGAGCCTGCTGAAGGGCGGCGATTACCGACGGGGTGAAGCTGACAATTAGGGGGGGAGGCAGCCGACTCATCACATTCCCCCCCCCAAAGCGACATCTCCGTCATCAGGCCGCCGCCCACACAGGAGTGCTACCTTCCTCAACCAGGCTCCAGCGGTCGGAGTGGGCGGGGATTCCTCTCCGGGCGACTCCCTCTCGCAACGCCACCGGACCGGGGACAGAGAAACCGGAATTTAGTCGACAGCCTCAACCAACCGCAGGGTAAGTGATACTAAATAAGAAAAGTCACTTACCCCCTTTAGCGGCTGGGAGGCCGTCACCGTTGTTTCTCCGTCCCTCCGGGTCCGAATCTTCATTGACTTTTGCGAGCGAGAGGGGATGACGTCATCAGGTGTTTCCCACTGCGCTGTCTAAGCTCCGCCCATGCCCGCATTCTCCACCAATTGTCACGGGTGCGGAGCAAAGCGACAGACACAGTGGGCGTGACGTCAGGCCTCGGAGAGGCTTTTATTAAACAATAAAACAAA
Source organism: Labeo catla (assembly GCA_012976165.1). Classification (NCBI taxonomy): domain Eukaryota; kingdom Metazoa; phylum Chordata; class Actinopteri; order Cypriniformes; family Cyprinidae; genus Labeo; species Labeo catla. The sequence continues at coordinate 71,043 of VONZ01001862.1, forward strand.
GTGTCCAAAAAAGGGGAGAAAAGTGTCCAAAATAAACAAGGGGATCTGGTGTCCTCAACGTGACGGGGTTCTGTGAAGGAGGGGTAGTGTTCCAAAGGGAAGGGGTCCAGGTAAGGGGCGGAGTCCGGCGGCCGCACGCGCTCCCCACTCAGGTCCGGGGTGCGAGGGGCGGCGGCTTCTCTAGCGGCATCATGCTCCTTCGACTCTTTGGAACTTCTGGGGGATAAAACGGCCCGGCATCCTAGCCCGTCAGCCGTAACGGGTGCGGTCCTCGTCCGGACCCGCGGGGTCCGGCGGCTCGTCCTGTGGCGGCGCTGGTTCCCTCTACACCCCTTCCTGGACCCACGAGGACACCAGCGTGCATGCACGGGGAAGAGACCGGTCTCCTGAGGAGAGGCGCGCTCGGCATTTTAACAGCGGCGGTGATGAGGCTTCATTCTCGTCAGGTGTGCCTCATCACACGCCGCCAGACCTGGATGTTTCAGCGCCCCTCCTCCTCCAACACGCCCACTCCCGTCGGGAGCCTGGTGAAGGGCGGCGATACCGACGGGGTGACGATGATAGTTAGGGGGGAGGCAGCCGACTCGTCACACAAGAGACAGGCATGCTCTCATACCCGCTCTCACGAGTTCGCGAGCTGTGTGTGTGTGTGGTTGAGAGCAGCGCATCCAGCTCTCGAGGGAATTGGACGTGCTCATCGCGATGCATTCGCTAAAGGATGGGGGTGAGTCCTCAACTGTTTACCCGAGTTGTAGATCCGAATTTGCATGAGTGCGTTCGCCAAAAAACAGCATTAACAACGCATTCAATGGTGACGGTAGCTCCGTTCTCGCCTGGTTCCCGGGGGAATCCAGTGCGTGGGCGGAGCGTGTTTAACTCCCGTGGGAGCTGAATATATGCTGCACGTTGCGGTTGCGGTGTTAATTCTGTGCCATAATCGGGTTTATGGACACCTCCTGAGCATAGCCATCTGAGGGTGGTTATAGTTCAACCATGTTTATGGTAAGATTACTTTAGAGGCTATGGAAGCATAGTTATCTGAGGGTAGCTATGTGCTTTCTAAGACCCTTCTTTGGGGTTCTTAATAGCATCTTCCTGGAGCACTGCTGAGATGGTGCTGTCTTCTGCAGGGTTATGTTCTATTATGTTAGAACAGCCTAACTGATGGTGTAAACCGTTTCGATGCACCATGATTGAGGACCATAATGGGTGAGTTTATTATTTTATTATGTATCTAACCACATGATGTGCTGGGTTTTGTTCTATTTTATTAAGAGCAGCCCTACTAATGGTATGGACTCTATGCAAATTGTCCCAATAGTCCATGATGGGTGAGTACGATCCTCAATCCCCTTCATTATATTTATATTTGGTGTTAAGCCTTTTTTGGCTTGTGTTGCAGTATGTACGGTTGGGCTGTTGTGTTCCTCCTGTGTTTCAGGGCAGGACGCTCTCCTGTGAACAGGACCCCTGGATGCTATTGATGTCTCCATCCTACATCAGGCATGGAGGATTTGGATGCTGTTTCTGATAGCGGTACCACTGGACACTACAGGGTAGTTCTTGTATGTTGGGTCCTTGCTACATTACTGCAACCCCCAGGGCTGGTCGAGTGCCATTCAGGTAACCTTTTGTTTTACATGTCTCATGCTCACCCTTATTTCTCCAGGACTTGTTCTGTCCTTGTTCTAGGTAAGCTCTCGGGAGGTTTCTTCACAAGATGCCCCTGACATCACTGGCGGAATGCACCACATTCTTCTCATACCTCGCCCTGAGGGGCTTCTGTGACTGTGCTATCCACCCATTCCTCATGCTCTAGGGCAGGGGTGGCGAACTCCGGTCCTGGAGAGCCGCAGCCCTGCAGAGTTCAGCTTCAACCCTAATAAAAACTCACCTGCCTGTATCTTTCTAGTAACTCTTCAGACCTTGATTAGCTTGTTCAGGTGCATTTGATTAGGGTTGAAGCAAAACTCTGCAGGGCTGCGGCTCTCCAGGACCGACGTTCGCCACCCCTACTCTAGGGTGTTTCTGCGGAAACCCCTTTTTCCTGGTGCTGGCTCTGGAGCAGCAACTTGTCTTGGCATGATTAGGCCCATTTTGTTCATGCGCACCTGAGGTTTTTTTGAAAAAAAGAGAGCATGGACTACCTGGGTGGATATAGCTAAAGCCCCTCCTCGGACGGGATGTGACGGTGCCCCTTTTCCGGCCATTTCTGTTGCCCTGGGTAGGCTTCCCTCCGTGGAATGCTAGCCTTGGTGCTCGCCTCAGCCACGGGCTGAAGGTTTTAGAGCACAAACTACTTGGGCGAGTATGGCTAGAGTCCCTCTTGGCAGAATGTGACAGTTTCCCCTCCTAGCCATGGCTATTGCCCTGAGTGGGCCCCCTCCATGGAGGGCTAGCCTTGGTGCTCGCCTCAGCTATGGGCTGAAGGTTTTAGAGCACAAACTACTTGGGGCATGGTTGCAGTAGTCCTTATGGCAGGTCGTGACAGTGTCCCTCCTTAGCCATGGTTGCTGTCTCTGAGTAGGCTCCCTCCTGAGGGTTGGCCTTGGTGTCACCTCAGCTATGGGCTGAAGTTCTAGCACAGATTGTTTGCCCAAATATAAAGCAGTTCTTGGCAGGAGTAAAAACAATGCCCTTTCAGCCATTGCTGTTGCCCCTGAGCAGGCTGCTGCCCTCCGAGGGTTGGGGCCTTGGTGCTTCACTTGTGCCACGGGCTAAAGGTTCTAGGAGCTGAATTCCCAATCAAGCTTGGGCAACTATAGCCAAAGCCCTCCCTTTGGCAGGAGTGACAATGCCCTTTCTAGCCATTGCTGTTGCCTTGGTTGGCTCCCCTCCATGGAGGGTTAGCCTTGGTGCTCGCCTCACCTACGGGCTGAAGGTTCTAGAACACGGATTTCTTGGGCGAATATACCTAAAGCCCCTCTTTGACAGAAGGTGATGATGCCCTTTCTAGCCATTGCTGTCCTCTATGGAGGGCTAGCCTCGGTGCTCGCCTCAGCTACGGCTGGAGGTTCCAGAGCGCTTTATCTGTTATGGGCTGATTTCAACCCATTTTTCTAAGAACGACTTGACTCCCCCTCGATGCTGGATCTCATTCTATACCCCTTTTTTCTGGATACTCATTTCAGGATAAGGTAGTGCTCACCTCTTAGGGACGAGGTGTTCTAGAGCACACTGTCCTTTGGTAGAGTGAGAAGATTCCCCCCCCTCTGAGGGGGGTCAGGTATCTTTCCAAAACTGCTGATGCTCCATGACGACCTCATCAGATAATCGGCCGGTTGCTGCCGCCTGATGTGTTTTTCCTCCCATCACATTTCACATGTATGGAAGATGATCATCCTATCTGGGTATCTGAGGCCTTTGCCTCCTGGAGCCTCATAGAATCAGCAATTATGGTCCTTAGACCTCTTCTCTACCCTTGTTTGTCTCTCTGACATGAGATGAGTAGGCTGTGCTTCCCTGCTTGTGTCACATTGGCGTGTACGGAAGCTGTATATGGGTATCCAAGGCTGTCTGGTTCACGATTTCGGCGACACGGGTCACTAAACCCTGTTTCTGCCTTTATATCCCTCCTGTTAGGAGAGGAGCATGGCGGTGCCTCCCTCTTTAGGGTCGTCTGAATGCACCGTTCCTAGTAGAATGCACAGGGGCCCTCCCCTTCATGGGTGAGGTGTCTACCCTGTGGCTGCTAAATGCTTGCCTTGGTTACTAGATTGAGATTTTATCTCATCGGATGAATCGGCCGCTTGTTGCCGCCTGATGTGTTTTGCCTTTCGCCACTTGTGTGTGCGGAAGCTGCTCTGATCCATTAGGGCTTTCTTGAACCCCCGTAGACAGCAGTTTTTCCTGCCCCAGCGATGACTCCTGACATTGCATGAGCTTGACAGATGCTCCCCTCATGGAGGGTGTTTTGTGAGCATGTCACTCTCATTTGGAGCTCGTAAGTTCCTCTCTATGTCGAGAGAAGGACCTCCGCTCCCTATGGCTCTGGCTTTCCAGGTGGTAGCCCCTGGTGGGATGAAGTAAATCAGCATTCTTTGCTCCTCCCTAGGTTGAGAGTCTTCTGTGAGCATGCTATACCCTGTTGAGCAACCAAGTTTCTCATCTCTGAGTGTATATCTCCTCTGCTCCGGGGCATCCCATTCAGGTCACTCATACTGAGCGTTATAGTGCTCCCCTTTTCTGCAGGAGGGTTGCTTTGAGCACAGTTCGGCTCCCTGAGTGCTCAGAACCTCCCATTCTTGGGATTTGTGTTCTCTGCTTCCCAGAGCCTCCTCTTGAACGGTATTCAGTGTCCAGGCTCGCCGGACACATTCTAAAATCCACATTGTGGTAAGAACGCACACTAGCTTCCTGTGTTCTTTCTCAAATCCTGTATGGTGGGGATCACGTGCTCAGCTTCGTACCCTTTCTTGAGTTGTTTAAAGCCCTGGAATCTTGGGCTACACTCGACCTATGTATCGCTTAAAAACGATACTTCTGAATGGGGTTCTCATGACCTATGCTGCTTTCCCTTCGAGCAGGGTTATACAAGCAATAGGTAAACCCCCTGGTGACAGGCCAAGGTCTAGGCTACTGTCCTAGACTATAGGCTATATCCCTTAAAGGAATCTCTTTCTAATTCTAAGTCTGAGCTCTGCCCTACAGCCAGGCATCATTAACCCGGTCCTTACAGGTAAGTTCTTGGGTATGCACCTCAGGCCTTTGGCCGAAGGGATTAAGTCACTGACAGCCGCCTGGACGTCCTTTGGGGCAGCTCCCCCTACTTAGGTGGAGCTGGTACTTAGTGCTCGCCTTTTGTGTCCGGCTTGCACTCCCCTCAGCATGGCAGCGTGGGTATAACCGTTCCCCAACAGCGACCTCTAGAGGATGCAGTTTGAGTTCCTCGAAAGGGAACGTCTCAGGTTACGTATGTACCCCTGGTTCCCTGAGAAGGGAACGAGACACTGCGTCCTCTAGACTTGTGGCCATGCTTCGGACACATGCTTCAGACGAAGAAGTGGACGTTGTGTTTGACCGGCGCCCTTTTGAACTATGCGGTCTCGCTGGTATGACGCGCCAGCAGCGACGAGTCGCGCCGGCAGTGACGTCATAGGCTGTTGCCGGCCAGTACTTTGTAGTTTTTGTATATAGCTTCAGACAAGGGTCACGTAGGAGACGTTCCCCAATAGCGACCTCTAGAGGATGCAGTGTCTCATTCCCTTCTCAGGGAACCAGGGTTACATACGTAACCTGAGACGATCATCATAAATACAAATGAACCATCAAACGCATGTTAAGTTATACCTACCTTGAACATAACCAAATACATTCTGTAAACAGTATAGCATAATGTGTCGGCTTAGGACAGTGTCAATGACAGACAATGACAAACCAAATCCGAAAAAAAACAAAAAAAACACTATGGCAGGCATAAACATAAAAACACAGCATACAGAGTTTTTCATTATCTAAGTCTGTTTTTCACCTTATGTTTTTGTTAAGCTCAATTTTTGTTTGTTGTTACACATCTTACCTCAGTATCTCCAAATGACACTTCACATTTTCCAATCCAGTGCAAAGTAGCTTCACTCCTGAATCCTGCAGATTATTATTGCTCATGTTCAGCTCTTTCAGACTGGTATCTGATCCAAGAACTGTAGCCAGAGCTGAACAGCTTTTGTCTGTTAAGCCACAATCATTTAGCCTACGAGGGAAATAAGATTACACAATAATTAGATTAAATGCATTTATTAAATACAAATAATAAATACATAATAATTATACATTTGAAAGCGTTAGTTTCATGGGTTCAAGGAAAAGCATTGCTGAGTGAATTCTGATTAAACACCTTAACCACTGCAATCATGTGCTCAACATTGGCTACAATGCACTATGCTGTAAAAACATGTTGTAAAAACCCAGTGCTGACAAAAACTATACACAGGAATGTTTGAAAGCAGCTGCCTATCAGCGAGAACCACAATAACCCAGTATTTGGTATTACTGGTACTATAGAAAGGCTGGAATTATACATTAAAATAAATCACAATCACTAGTTAGCTGATTATCTGTTCACATTTACTGCAAACATCTGAGTGGACATTTGATGGACTAACCATCTTCATTTAAAATACTTTTCTTCGGGATGTAACGATTACCAGTTTGATAATTAATCGTGGGGAATTTTATCATGATTTATATTACTGTTTCATATTTTTATTATCATTATAACCATATTTGATTACCGCAATTTGAACAACTGATGATAAATAAATACTGTCCAGCATAAAACACAGTTAAGTAACATTTGCACACAACTCGCAAAGTAGTTTAATTTTGTGTGAAAATACGGCGGAAAAACATAGATGTTTTAAAAGGGTGCTAATGGCAGAGGTGCCGATCCCCGTGGAAATGATCGAGCACTCACGGAAAAACACGAGATAGTCTCCTTTCATTTTAAGCAATAAGAAATGGATTGCAGTTTTTATGACTCAATTCTCATTTTCATCCTTAATTTGAAGCAGTTTTTGCCGTTATTTTAATAGCAAATAAAAAGAGTGCATTATTGTAATATGAGCGGGTGCCAGCACGAATGTTCTCCCAAATATATATAGTGATCATGGCTCTGTGCTCCCTCAGATATTACATACGCGCTCTCAAATTTTGTCCTGTGTATGCACGAATAAGTGCTTATTGTAAACTCTTATTTATTAAATCACTTTATTTAGTGAAGTGCAACCCTCATAGGAAGAACGTGTGTATTATTTGGTAAATAATGTATTTGCATTGAATGTCATTTCACTTCGCAATTGGGGGTTGGGCACCAACCGGCAGAAACATAAATCGGGAATTATACAAATAAAATGAATATATGAATGTATGAATTAAATGAATGCACCTCTGAAGGTTCTGACTGTCTTCAGAAAAGATTCGATGACATTTTGTTTTCATTTCCACTCCATGTAATATCTAAAGTAGGGCTGGGCGATATGGCTGAAAACTGTATTACGATATCAGCATTTCATATCGGTCGATATCAATAATTATTGATATTTTTTATGACCCATTTAAAATAAGGAACAGGAGAAAAATATATTACATTTCAACATTTTTATTTTAAACTTAACCTTCCTCTGATCATAACCCCCCCAGTTATTAAGACAGAAATGTCAACAACCATGGAAAACTCAAATAATTAAAATGTAAACATAATTCTAAAGTCACAATGAACAGTTAACAATTATCTCTTAACATTTAAGGTGCAAAATGAAAGAAAATGTAAGAAATGCTTAATAAAGTGTAATAAAAGAGTGCAGTGTTAAATATAAACAGAGAAATATGCCACTGCCTCCGTTTTATCTTTGTACCATTTAGATTCTTTGTCATAAGGCACTGATGCAGAGTACCTCTCCATGGTGGTCTGCTGCTTGTGTTCAGGGATCGAAATTAACTTTTTTACTTGGTAGCACTGGTGTTCCCAACTTCAAATAGTTAGGAGCACCAAAACTAAATTTAGGAGCACTAAATGAATATTAAGGTTGCATTACATACAACTACACAACCTAGAGCCTACAGCCTAGATATGTTATGTAATCTAATTTGCGCACATTGGGGAGTCGCTCTCTAAACGTGGGGTATTAAAACTGCTTTTGAATGCGCGCGCGCGTTTTACTTTCGGTTTCGTTGTAACGATGGCGCGAAACTCTCGGCGGTGCTGAGCGTCCATTCTACAATACAAGATATTAATTTAATAATTTTGTCACTCCCACGTTGCTAGGTTATAGAGCGAGTGCCTTTGTTAATGCAACCAAACTTGCTTCGCAACCTGTTTTCTTCCGACGAAGAATAAAAAATATCGAACGTTTTATAGAACACATTTTTTATTGATATCGATCACGTGTTTATCGCGATACATATCGTTATCGTTTTATCGCCCAGCCCTAATCTAAAGTAGTTTCTTGATCGCAATACTGCTTTATCCACGAAGTTCACAGAAACCGTTGTAATTCAGCTTTTCCATAAGTGCCATCTAGTGTCATACAGTGGATTTACAGAGACTTACATTTACATTCAGCTTGTGTGCAGTTTTTGTCTGGACAAAAAACAGACTGAATTTTCATGGCCTTGTTATAGCCTAAATTTTGACCAGCTGATGGAAAACAAGCTTATGTGGATTCTACACATTTAACCAATTCAGACCAGTTATCTAGATTTATGGAGCAGATAAAATACATATAATCATTTATTAATCAGTTATCATTTTGACTTAACTCTTTTCTTTATTTAAAGGCTGAAATGTGAGGTTTACCTTTTATGAAACCTGTTTAAAGCTTTATTTGATCATTTACATTAGATATTTGAACATGCCATATAAGTTGTCAGTCATGTTGTCATTTAAAATTCAGAACAAAGCACTTTCTGCTACTAACATTAATAGTTTTATGGAGAACAAAACTCTTTATTCGCAGCTAAAGAAAAACACAAGAACATTTCTTATAAATAACTTTCCAGAGCAACAAGATTTTGTTTATATTTTCCCACACATTTTCCAGGACTAAAACCAGTAATTATTTTTCCAGGTTTTCCAGGATGCATGGGAACCCTAGATAAATGTATTTTTCAGATGAAAGCAAAAAATTATTCACTTACAGAGCTCTTTTAGAAGATTTGATGACTGCTGATAATCTAATGAGACACTCGTCTGATTTCTTGAATTTCTGAAGCTCAAACTCCTCCAGCTCCTCTGATGTCAACAACACAAAGGCCAAAGCAGACCACTGGGCAGGTGAAAGATCAGCAGATGAGAGACTTCCTTTGCTAAGGTGGGTCTGAATGTCTTTTACCAGAGTTTGGTCATTCAGTTCATTCAGACAGTAGAACAGATTGATGGATCTCTCTGGAGAAAGATTAGCTTCAAATTTCTGCTTGATGTACTGAACTATTTCCTTTTTGATTTGGTCATTTCCATCCTGTTGTATCAACAGACCCTTTAAGAGTTTCTGATTGGACTGGAGTGACAAACCGAGGAGGAATCGAAGAAAAAGATCCAGGTGTCCATTATCACTCTCTAGTGCCTTGTCCACTGCAGTCTTGAGCAAATCAGTCATGTTTTTTTTGGACTGGAGTGACAGACTGGGAAGGAAGTGAAGGAAAAAGTCCAGATAACCACTACCACTCTCAAACACCTTGCTGTCCACTGCAGTCTTGAGCAAATCAATCTTGGTTTCACTTTTGTTTTCCTGTTCTATAGAGTCTTGATCAAACACACATTTCTTGTTGATGTCTAGAAACAGATGAGCATAAAGTGCTGCAATAAACTCTTGAATGCTCAAGTGAACGAAGCAGTACATGGTACCAAGAACGATCCTCGTTTCCTCCTTAAAGATCTGGGTACACATGCCTGAATACACTGATGCTTTATCAACATCAATACCACAGTCTTTCAGATCTGTGCCATAGAAGATTACATTGTTTCTTTCCAGCTGATGAAATGCCAGTTTCCCCAGTGAAAGGATGGCATCTTTATCCCAGGAAACATCTGGTGTATATTCTCCATCATACTTTCGTCTGCTCTGCAGGATCTGAAATCTGAGAAAGTGCGCGTACATTTGTGTCAGAGTCTTTGGAGTGTCTTCAGTATTTGATTCCTGTAGTATTTTGGATTTGTCATCAGCCTGATTATTTTTCACAACATTATTTCTTTTCGCCTCTAAAATGTTCTGGAGAACAGTGGCTGAAATCCAGCAGAAGACTGGGATGTGGCACATGATAAAGAGACTCTTTGATTGTTTAACATGATCAATGATTTCTCTGGCCAGATCCTCATCCGTGATTCTTTTTCTGAAGTACTCCTCCTTTTGTGCATCATTGAATCCTCGTATCTCTGTCAGCCGGTCGATACAGTCAGGAGGAATCTTACTGGCAGCTGCTGGTCTGGTGGTGATCCAGATGAGAGCAGAAGGAAGCAGATTTCCCTTGATGAGGTTCGTTAGGAGAACATCCAGAGATGATGGTGAAGACACATCAAGCAATGTCTCATTTTCCTTAAAGTTTAAAGGAAGACGAAATTCATCCAAACCATCAAGAATGAACAGGAGTTTTTGGTTCCTTCTTGTAAGGTTCATTCCTTTAGTCTCAGGGAAAAACTGAGTTATAAGGTCCATCAAACTTAGTTTTTCTTGCTCCTTTAAGTTCATCTCTCTAAATGGGAGAGGAAATATGAAGCTGATATCTTGATTTTCTTTTCCTTCAGCCCAATCCAGAACAAACTTCTGCACAGAGACTGATTTTCCGATGCCAGCAACTCCTTTTGTCAGTACAGTTCTGATCTGCTTGTCTTGTTCAGGTGCTTCAAACAAATTTGTGCGTTCAACCTGTATTTCTTGTGATTCATGACGCCTGGAAGCAACTTCAATCTGTCTTACCTCATGTTCAGTATTGACCTGTTCACTACAACCCTGAGTGATATAGAGATCTGTGTAGATGTTATTCAGAAGTGTAGAGTCACCTTGCTTTGCAATTCCTTCAAACACACATTGATACTTTTCCTTTAAGCTGCATTTTAGCTGATGAATGAAGAACAGCTCATCTAAAAACAGGGACAAAAAAAAAATATTACTATTTTCTCCATTACATTTATAAATGACAATGTGACAGATGAACAAGAGTCTCTTACCTTCTAAAGTATCAGCAGCTTCATCTTGCTTCATCTCTCTCAGGAAGTAGAGTGTGAGATCAAGAGCTTCTTCTTTGATACTGAATCTGTTCTCATTAAAATCCTTCACAGCGTATTGTACATCTTCTTCTTGTAATATTTTCTTAAATTTTTCCAGCTCATTCTTCAGAAATGTGATTATTTTGCTTTCAAGATCCTAAAATCAAAGACAAATACATTTTTCTGTGTTTCTAAAAGTAAACATAAATGATCAAGATAAAACAGAAATCAAATTTCTACTGAATATTCTTGCAAGTTATAAATGTTATACATGTAAACATTATTGAAAATGTGTTTTCCTACCTGGAATATCCACAGGAGATTGTCTTTGAAATTCTTGTGTTTCCTGTGAGTCTGGACGTCTGAATCTAATGTCTCATATTGAACCCTATTAGTGAATAAAATGAAGCACTGCATTTTCAGGAAAACTATTGGAGAAATAATTTGCCAATATTTTTAGCAAAGACAGAAAACAATAGCTGTTTAAGTTTGCACTGTTAAAGCATAGGATCTATTTAAGTATAAATTTAGGTAAATATTAGGTCTCATTTTTATCTTCTTCTCTGATGCTCTTAGCATCTTAATAAAAATGTTGATAAATATTTACACAATATAGATTCATGATAAATATTCAATGAAATTAAATGAAATCTCACAGTCCATGTGCAACCAACAATAAGAAAATCATTAAATACCTTTTGGTAGATGATGCTTTTTTTTCACTTAATTCTGGTGGCAAACCTTCTTTTGACCAGTCACTCTTCACAGACACAGAGCTGGACACATGTGAGTCTGATCTTACACTAATGACACAAACAACAGGAAATAAAAGAAACAATATTACACAATGTACTTCAGTCTGATTTATGAAGTTTTAATGTTGTAAGTGGTAGTTAATATACAGATATAGCCATGCATTTGTTCTTCTATGCCTATAAGTATTTTGTATGGTGAATTTATTCCTTGTAATGTCTGCCTGTATAACTGTATTATTGGAAAGAAGCTCCAGACAGAGTTCATTAAAAGTCACCATATTTTGTGTTAAGTGATTTTTTTTATTTTTTTTTATTCAGTCAACATCTATCTCAAAAACCACAGTGACGAAGTTAGCTAACATAATGTTATAATGTCATACCTTTTGCTAGATTATCTTTTATTTTCACAGACACAGAGCTGGACACATGTGAGTCTGATCTTACACTAATGACACAAAGAACAGAGAAAGACTACAGGAGACACTTTAGACTTATTTGAAGAGATTTTGTGAGTCAAATGGGAGTTTGTTTAGTCCAGTTTAACACAAACTAATTCACTAACTCATCAGACCTGCTATAAAGGAATCATCTAACAGTCAAGTGAAGCACTGCTTTCTCATCCTGCACAATTTCTACTTCACTAAAAAACACAACTGACTCAAAAACTGTGTTATAGTGCAACCATATTAAAACTGTTGAGTAAACAAACTCTGTTGACTCCACTGACAGAAGAGAAAATACTAAAACAAGTTTAACTTGTATGCATGAATCTTGTATCTTTAGCAATGAATATAATGAACTGCGTACAGTGAACGAGTCTGGGAAAGAGACAAGAATCTTTTACATTTCTCTTTAAAAATACCCACAAATTTTCACTAAGAATTTGATGTATATGTTCATTTTTATTATTTTAAGTTATATCTAGTTTGCCCATTATTGACATTTGTTATGTGCCCTGTTTAATAGTACTTTAGTTCATTTTGTCGGAAACTGCCATCTAGTAGACTCTTTAAGAAACTGAGGATGACGAAAAAAATCAGGAAGTAATCAGCTGAACGCATGTCTGATGTATGTTCATTAGATGTGGTGCTTTTGGGGGTAATCCTCATTTTTCCTTGCTTTTAAGAGTTTTGAAGAGCTATGGCTGTAAGTTTCTTTATCTATTTAATTTGGCTGATATATACATTTTTGATATTAATGTGTGCAAAATTAACAGCATTCTTATAACCTGTATATTATAATTTGTGTCATTTAAACATGTTTTAGTTATGAGCCTAATTAGAGATTGTCATTTTTCCTTTAGTTTCACTTAGTTTAACTTCCTGTCAAAATTCTGAAATATTAAACATGAAGGGCGGACAGTACAACATTTAATACCCACTAAATATGCAACCCCAAACATGTAATGCAGTCAAATATTATGATAAATTATGGTTGATCTGTTAATGTCATTTCTACAGGTTCTGATATGTTAACAGTACAGATAATTCTAGCAACATACAAACATGGCGCTCCTTTTTTTTTTTTTTTTAATAAAATTTTAAAAGTGTTTAAAATAGTGTTTAGAATAATTATCTAAAAAAGTGTTTAAAATGATTCTCTGAAAACAGACTCAGTGTTACCTCTGTTTCTGTGAGAGACTCATCTCAGACTGAGAGTCCTTTCCTTGCTCTTCTGACAAACTGCAGATAAACTCCAGTGATCAGCATTGGGTTGAGAAAACAATCTGCTGTTCAGTTTGACCTGAAGATGATGATCGTTAATGAGATGAATAAATATGTTGAATTAGTAGCAACAGCAACAAAAACACTATATAAATAAACTTACAGGAGTTACAAACAAATGCATTTCTGTGTAGAATAACCACATGGTCTTATTGAGAAATGTCTGGTTTAAAAATTTAATTTCATTAAATTAATTTAAGAAACTTAAAACTTACCTACAGTCTTGTCCACTAAGAAGAGAATTTATTAGAAACGCTCATTTTTCTGTCCTTTAGTCCTGTAGTTTATCAGCAATTTCTTCTCAAATCTCTCAATAGTACAGACGGATCGGATTAAATATGTAAAATCAATGTCCTCGAGTGTTAAAATGAGTAGGTCTGTGCTAAAGTTGTATCTATATAAATGTTTTCTAGGACATAAATTCAATGAGCATCGCTTTCTCTTGCTGTCTGTGTGTTTCCGCAGTTACTTTAGTTTTCGTCTTCTTCGTGGGTTTTACTGGAGGGTTTTGAACGAGTTGAACAGTTTCTGTCACCTGCTGTACTGGAGTGTGGATATTCTACCTAATACATTTAAACACTGTATTATTATTTTCCCTGTTCCTGGACTGTTGTCTACGATGCTGTTTATTGCGAATGTCACACGTGATGAGATTTGTATTTATTCTCACTTTCAGTTCTTTATATTCATATTAGGGTGTAATATTAATACTTGTTCTTCAGTTTCTGCTTCTTTATGTTTATAGGCTTCATGTCCAACTGGTTTTTGATTCAATCATTACTTTGTCCAGCTGAGGGTTGCCAGCCATTGCATATAATAGAGAATTGCCCCACATTAAAGACAAGAAAGTAATGTTCTGTATAAAAAAGAAGAAAAAAAATGAACAATAGGATACACAAATTCAGAAATAAATTTGTTAACAGCAAATAACATGGTTTATCAGACTATAATGAAGTGCTGTTGAGTAGTTTGTCTCTGACAGCCATGAAATGATTTTAAGTGGTAGTTTACAGGTGATCTGAAGATATCAGCACAATGAATGAGGAGAAAACCGTCTCTAACCAACAAATACTCACGTGGTGCAATTAACTCTTGACACCCTGAAAGCATTTTAAAAACTGTTGTTTTCTGAGAGAAATACACAAAAGTAATGGCTCATAACTCCAAAACCATAGCAAGGAGAGTCAAAAAGTAGGTATCGTTTGATAGAAATCTTTCTGTATTTTTATGGGGAAACCTATTTCTTTAAATACAGACATTCTCATATTAAGAAATAGGTGATCTTAAAAGTGTTCTTAAAGAAAATGTCCCTATCTTTCTTATTTGATATTCAATATCTCATGAAAGGAATAAGGTATGAAAAAAACTTTTTTTGGGTGATATTTTGCAATATATGGGCTGTACATGATGTAAATTTTGTGGTGATATCATGAAGTAATCAAAAGTTAAAGCATTTGGAACAAAGGCAGCCTTTTTCTTTGCCCTAAATTGTTGTTTTCTGAGTGACAAACATTGAAGTAATACCTCACACAAGTTTAGTCAAACCCCCAAACAATTATATTTCTTTTATTCTACTTCTATTCTACTGTGAGACCTTTCAAATGACATATTACACATGACTATCTGAGCTGTATGATGTTTTTGACATTAGAGAACAGGGCGCAAAAAATATATTTCACAAATTATGAAAACTTTTTTTCTACTTCTCAGCAAATAACTCAGCACTACTTAGGAGTTAATCAAAGTGTAAGTGTAAAGTTCAGACTCAAAGCTTTCAAATGACATTATATTTTGTGTTGCTCTAGACCAGGGGGGTATTCCAGAAAGCTTGGTTAACTTACCATTTGGTAAATCATAACCTCTGGGTTGATTTACCCCAAACCCGCATACCATGAGTATGTCGGTTCCAAAACACCTGAGAAGAGTTAATTTAATCAACCCCCTATTGGTTACCCAGAGTTAATGTGTGTGCACGGTGCATACATAAGGACGTTTTTAATGGATCGCCGATTTCACGAGTCAAAATGGAAAATCAAATTGAAAAAAAAGAGAGCGGCATACTTCACAGACGCAGAGTTGGGGGTTTTAATGCACGCATATGAAGAATTTAAGCCAATATTAATGAAAAAAAGCAATACAGCTGCATCGGCTAAAGAAAGAGAGTTGGCTTTGCAAAAAATAATGGACAGAGTAAACGCGTAAGTGTATTAAATTGCAAATTTGATATCGCCTCCCCTTTTATTATAATGCAAAATAATTAAACACCCCTTCCGCATCCTTCTGTTAAATCACCATGAAAGCATTTACTTTTCCTGCCATTCATTTCTTTAGGTTAAAATAACAATGTGTATTGACTAGGGATATATGGTTTCTTATTTAATAAGGTGTAATCCTTCTGGAGCCAGAAGAACTTTGAGCCAAGTCAAAATGAAACACAAAAACATTCTGCAAAAAGGTAATATTTGATTACACAATTACTAAACTATTTATTAAACACGATTTAGTATATTCTTTCTGTCATGTAGCTAATAGAAAGAAGGCTGAAGCCCGTCTAACTGGCGGGGGCCCACCCTCACCCCTCACCCCTCACCTCTCACCCCCACCTCACCCCTCACCCTCACCCCTCACCCTCACCCTCATTTATTGGTGAATTGCACAGAAAGGAGCTTCACTGAAGGAGCAATTCTGCCAAAATCAAGAATACATCAGTTAGATTTATATTGTTTATGGTCACCTATCTATATCTACTTAGTAAAGTGTCCTGGAAGAAAATAAATTTCAAAGTGTTTGATACCAATTCAAACTTTCTTTGCTTTGTTATTATTTAAATTAATATATAGACCAAAAATTAAAGCAAAATTAGAAGTACAACAATTAAAAGATAAAGCAAATTGTAATGCCACACCAGCAGAGGGAGCTCTTGTCCATGTACTGACTGTTACCGCTCTCTTCTTCTCTTCTGCTTCTTCTTCGGTGACTCTGAAGTGAGTTTGTGAAGTATTGTTTTGTCTGTGTGGAGTCTATCAAGCGTTTTCCCTGTGTCATTGCCTTGTTTCATGGTCTCTGTCTAGTTTCATAGCCTTGTTCCATTGCCTTGTTTTATTTGATACTTTGAACTACTCTCTGGTATTTTGACCATTTTTGCCTGTTTTTATGTATTTTGTTATTAGACTTTTGTCTTGCCCTGGATATCACTGTTTGCTTGGTAATAGACCCTGTACAATAAAGCTCACACTTGGATCTATCCACGCTGTTTGTCAAGTCCCGTTACACAAATATAAGCAATGTTTTTTTTTGTTAAAAAAAAAAAAGAAACAAACAAACTTAAAGTAAATTTAACAAACAAACAACCCACCAACTGATCTGAACTTAACTTGCTTTTGTTTATTGTTTTAGTTTAGTTTTATATGAAACGAGAATTATTACAGATTATTGAAATTAATGACGTTTTAATACTTACCTATATCCTGTAATGTCACAACAGGTGATCGTTTCATCTAATTAAGTCTATTGTTTAAATTGCTAATAACTACATTTCAAAGCAATAACGTAATTAGGTCACTTAGCCTAAAATCTTTCTGGTATGTCCAGAAACTGACCAATCATAACACCTTTTTTTATACAGCATAATTATACAGCACCCCAAAACAATACTTTTAACGTTTTCAGTGTTAAAGTTCATTCATATGTATCTGTACTCACACTGAGGTATTTATGTGTAGTTTTAAAATGTCTCGTGGCTAATATAACTACATTCTTTCTCTAATAATGTTTGCCACTATCCATAAAATAACTCAACTCCTATTGATTTGAAATCCATCAATTGATCATCCACAGATCCATTCACACGTGCAAGTGAATGAAATACAATTGCATTTTGGTAACAGGAGAATTAGAGCTACAGTTCGCATCAAGCTACACATCAATTAATGAGATTAATAATATGATTTTCATACGAGACAGAAATGTTTGTTGCATTTTAGAAATAAGCTAATTATTAAGTATTAATGAATAAACTATTAATCAAATGATTAACATTTGTCATGTAAGCATCCCTCATTCTTATAAAAATAACCCTAATCACAAACTATAGTAATCATGCGTTTTAGCTTCACGTTTTGTGTGATGGAAGTTAATCATCTTAAGAGAAGAGTGAGTAATCAATGAAACTCCATGACAACAATGCAGAAATGACTAGCTTAAACTATGTAAACTGTATTTAAAAAAAAAAAGTGTAATAGGGTGCATTTGTTTAAATAAACACCTCAGAAAAAAAATCTGAAACGTCATTAAAACCGCTCAACAGTGGATTTATCAAAAAAGTGCCAAAACATATTTAAAATGACAAAACATCTATAAAACACATAAAACAAACATGAAGGTGCAACTGATCTAGATAGACAGACGGTTGTGTGGCGTGAAATATTGTGTATTAGGCACTAAAAGGTTTTATCAATAAATTTAAAATATTAAAAACACAAAGGCAAACCAAATACATAATGGCTTTTAGATGTTGATTTTTATTTATTTATTTATTTTCAGATGCAAATACAATCAGCAGACAATAAAGTTTGTTGGCAAAATGTAAAATATAAAGATATCAATTAATACAAAAGTAATATTTAATCAAGAAGGCTTCTCTAGAAACAACAATGAAGTTAAAAATACATTCAGTCTCAGTCTCTCTTAAAAGTGTTTCCTAAATAAGAATGTTTCACAAAAGTAAAAAAAAAAACTTTCCTGCATAAAAAGATGAAGCAAACTACTAGTCATACATATTCATTATGATTAGATATTGTTCTTCAGAAGGATCTCTTTTCAACATCACAGATGAAACTGCTACTTTATTCACTGTATCAAATTTAAGTTCTGTCCCATGTTTTGGCTGCTTATGACTGATTAACACACAATATACTTTATTGGTTGATGTATTATTTTATTGACGAGGATGCGGTGTCAGAGCTGAAAATGCTGGATCTGAAGATGACCTACTTTCAGAAACTACTAGACTAACTAACTAAGTTCAAACATTAAACAGAACACACATAGTAATAACAT
>VONZ01001863.1:0-89205 GCA_012976165.1 Labeo catla
CCATTAACAGCCCTGCTTAATAAAAAAAAAAAACAGCTAAAACCAGCCTAAGCTGGTTGGCTGGTTTTAGCTGGTCATCCAGTCTGGTTTTTGCTTGTTAGAAGGCTGGTTTTACAGGGGTTTTGGGTACTTCCTTAGCTGGTCAGGCTGGAAGACCAGCTAAAACCAGATAATTTCAGCTTAAACAACTACCCTGCTGAAAAAAAAAAACAGCCAAAACCACCCTAAACTGGTTGCCTGGTCTTAGCTGGTTTAAGATGGAAGTAGCTGGTTTTAGCCGGTCTCCAGTTAGACCTGCTAAGGAAGTGGCCAAAACCACTCTAAACCAGCCTGCTGACCAGCTAAAACCAGCTGGTTTTAGCTGTTTTTTTTCATACAGCTTTGATTGTAATATTACCAAATGATGCAACAAACATTAACTAAGATTAACTAATGCTTTAGAAGTAATGTTAGGTCATGTTAACTAGTGTTAAACTGCATGTTAACTAATTCTAACAAATCCCTGCTGGAAAAAAAAACAAAAAAAAAAACACCTAAAACCAGCCTAAGCTGGTTGGCTGGTTTTAGAGGGGTTTGGCCTTAGCTGGTCATGCTGGGAGACCAGCTGGAGCAACCAGCTAAAACCAACTACTACCAGCTTAAACCAGCTAAGACCAGCCTGGTTTTAGCTTTTTTTTTTTCAGCTAAGATAAAAGCTTATAGTCAACGGTGTTACTATCAAGACCGTAAGGTTAGGCTGGTATACATTATATTTTAGGCAAGAAAACATGCCCACATTTTTACAATCGGACTTTAAGACATAAAAAGTGAAAAGGATTTCTGGTAAACATCTCTTTGGGACAACAATTCCCTCTAGCGTGGTGACTTGGGTGCTATCCAACTCTGTACAGAGCTCAGTGTGCGCTTTAAACCACGTGACGTGAAGCGGAAATCCTCCGCTCTCTCAAAATGTCCGCGGCCGATGAGCACACGTTGCCTCAGGAGGATGATGAGTTTGAAGACATGGAGGCGAGTGGAAGCGACGAGGATGAAATGGAGGGAGATGGACAGAACGGGGATGGAGAGGAGAAAGTTTATGTCCCCGGTCTGCAGCCGCTCCAGCCGGGAGAAGAGCTCGAGATGGACCGCTCTGCTTACCGCATGTATCACGAGTGCCAGACCGGTCAGTGTGTTGAACATCATGCCTGATCACTAAACATAAACATGCATTGTCGATATATATGAATAGATGCTGTTTGCTTATGTTTGCAAGGGGATAACTTAGGTGTACCAACACAATAAAGTACCATGTTAATAACATCCCTGCTGAAAAAAACAGACACCATCACAAAATTTGTAATAGTTTGACTAGCTATAATGGGACTTGTATTGGTTTTAATGGAAGCTGTAATGGACCCTGTGAGTTTCTACTAGTAATTGGTCGCCTTCTATTGGTGGTTTGTTCAAACCACTAAATCCTAATGGAATATGTCCCAAAACACACTACAGAAACCCTTTTTGTTAATGGTGTTAATGGTTAAAAGTTAATGGGTTGTAATGTTTGTATTGGTATTTGTAGTGAAAACTATTTTTTAAGCAGGGATGTTTGTTTGGATATGTTTATGTTAGTATAATCATGGTATTTGAAGTACTATCTAGGACCATGGTAGATATCAAGTTTCTATGCGATGCCATGGCATTGCCACTACTTTTTTAGGACAGTCTACCAGTTCTCTTTACAGTAATGCATTTTGATTTTCATTATTTTATTGATAATTCTTGTTGCTGTAGTACAGTTCAAATGTTGTAAAGTAAAATAACAATTATGATAAACAATGAACATAAAAGGCAGTAAAACAAACAGTATTGTCAAAAATAGAACTTTTTACTTTTGAGCTCAATAAAAAAGTAATAATAATAATAAATGCTAAAGTTATTATAACAACAAATGACAAAATATTAATAATAGTAGTAATAATAATAATATATTTTTTTAATAATGGGCATGATTTTTTTGTGCTCAATACAAGAATGTAACAAAAATAATAATAAATTATAAAATTATAATTAACAATAAATTGTTGTTATTATTATTTATATATGCTGTGACCTTTTTTTTTTAGGGCAGTTTACCAGTTCTCTTTACAGTAATGCATTTTGACGTTTTACTTTTTCCACTAATTTATTGATGATTCTCGTTGCTGTAATACAGTAGTACAGTACAAATGTTACAAAGTAAAATAACAATAATGGTAAACAATGAACATAAAAGGCAGTAAAACAAACTGTATTCTCACGAATAGTACTTTTTACTATTATTTTCACAAAGTTATGAACATGCATTTTTGTGCTCAGTAAAAATGTATCAGTAAAGTCTTCATCCAATGTGTTATTCTTTGTGCACAATATTTTTTTCTTTCTTTGATTCTGTTTTTTTATTTATTAATTTATTTTTAAAATGTATTGTGAACAGGAAAATGTCTTGTAATGTCTTTAATTTTAATCATAACAGAAAAACTTGTATGCTAATAGCCAGACGTTTCTGTTCCGATACCTGCTATCGTCTGAGATTCATTTATAAGTAAACTTCTCTTTCCCCCGCAGGTGCCCCATGTCTGAGTTTTGATGTGGTGCGTGATGGTGACGGAGAAGGGCGGGAGCAGTTTCCTCTCTCTCTGTTGCTGTGTGCTGGTACGCAGGCGGATACCGCCTTAAGCAACAGGTAAACTGACATGAATGCTGTCAGAGCTTGCTACTTTTATTGTTCCGCAATAAACATCTGATAATTGAATTATCCTTGGCTTCCAAAGATGATGACATTTTCATCCCTATCCAGGCTTATTGTCATGCGCATGCACAATCTTCATGGAACTGAAAAAGATAAAGATGAAAATGAAAGCAGTGATGAAGAAAGTGATGAAGATGAAGAAGACGAGGAGAAGAAACCACAGTTGGAGCT
Source organism: Labeo catla (assembly GCA_012976165.1). NCBI lineage: Eukaryota > Metazoa > Chordata > Actinopteri > Cypriniformes > Cyprinidae > Labeo > Labeo catla. The sequence goes on from VONZ01001863.1 coordinate 2,939, forward strand.
GGCCATGATGCCACATTATGGTGGGATCAACAGAGTCAGAGTAAGTATAGTTATTTTTATATTTACTCTTTAAGTATTTTGAAGTTTTAATTAAAGTTTTACAGCTTGACCCTGGACCACAAAACCAGTCATAAGTAGCGCGGGTATATTTGTAGCAATAGCCAGAAATACATTGTATGGATCATAATTATAAATTTTTCTCTTATGTCAAAAATCGTTAGGATTTTAAGTAAAGATCATGTTCCATGAGGATATTTTGTAAATTTCCTACCGTAAATATATCAAAACTTAATTTTTAATTAGCAATATGCATAGCTTAGAACTTCATTTGGACAACTTTAAAGGTGATTTTTTTTTTTTCTTTCAGTATTTAGATTTTTTTGCACCCCAGATTCCAGATTTTAAATAGCTGTATCTTGGCCAAATATTGTCATATGACTGGTTTTGTGGTCCAGGGTCATAAATAAAAATTGTAATAATAAATGGCAGCATTATGTACTAATTAAATGTGTCATCCAGTCCAACAAGTTTAATTTGCTCAGTTATCAATTAAAATTATGATCTTTTTATTTTAATAGGTCACCCAGCGAGGGGACCAGACATTGGCTGCTCTCTGGTCAGAGAAAGGACAAGTGGAGATTTTTGACCTCCGACCTCAGCTTGAGGCAGTGCATAGTTCGGCAGCAATGTCAGCCTTCATCAAGCAGCAGAAGGAAGCCACGCCTCTTTTTAGTTTTTCTGGTCACATGTCAGAAGGATTTGCCATTGATTGGTCACCCAAGGTACCAGGTGTGTAATTTGAATTGTAATATTACATCCATATATATCAATTTCTCAATTTTTAATCGATTCTCATTTTTACCAAACTGTATCGATTCTTAAATTGTCGATTAGTCTAGCCTGTTTTCATTTAATGAATGGAACATTGTAGGGATGTGACGATCTTGTGACGATACCCTGGCAAAACGTTTTGCATTCTGTTTACATTAGAGCTGCACGATTAATCCTTAAATATCAAGATCTCGATTCAAACACCCACGCGATCTTATTCCTGAATGACAACAATTTAGCTATGTCTATTAGGACTGTTTCACATCGCGAGTGTCAGTGGAGTGTGACAAGCACGTTTTGTCGCTGCCCGTGTTACTGAATCAGAGGGTCGGAGTAAATGTGAACACAGGAAGAGCAACACAAACAGTCTTTTCAACCACATTATAATCATTATTTTTGTGTTACAGACATTTAAATAATAGAAGTACTGGGATAAAAGTATATACAGTGGGGCAAAAAAGTATTTAGTCAGCCACCAATTGTGCAAGTTCTCCCACTTAAAAAGATGAGAGAGGCCTGTAATTTTCATCATAGGTATACCTCAACTATGAGAGACAAAATGAGGAAAAAAAAATCCAGAAAATCACATTGTCTGATTTTTAAAGAATTAATTTGCAAATTATGGTGGAAAATAAGTATTTGGTCAATAACAAAAGTTCATCTCAATACTTTGTTATATACCCTTTGTTGGCAATGACAGAGGTCAGACGTTTTCTGTAAGTCTTCACAAGGTTTTCACACACTGTTGCTGGTATTTTGGCCCATTCCTCCATGCAGATCTCCTCTAGAGCAGTGATGTTTTGGGGCTGTCGCTGGGCAACACGGACTTTCAACTCCCTCCAAAGATTTTCTATGGGGTTGAGATCTGGAGACTGGCTAGGCCACTCCAGGACCTTGAAATGCTTCTTACGAAGCCACTCCTTCGTTACCCGGGTGGTGTGTTTGGAATCATTGTCATGCTGAAAGACCCAGCCACGTTTCATCTTCAATGCCCTTGCTGATGGAAGGAGGTTTTCACTCAAAATCTGACGATACATGGCCCCATTCATTCTTTCCTTTACACGGATCAGTCGTCCTGGTCCCTTTGCAGAAAAACAGCCCCAAAGCATGATGTTTCCACCCCCATGCTTCACAGTAGGTATGGTGTTCTTTGGATGCAACTCAGCATTCTTTCTCCTCCAAACACGATGAGTAGAGTTTTTACCAAAAAGTTCTATTTTGGTTTCATCTGACCATATGACATTCTCCCAATCCTCTTCTGGATCATCCATATGCTCTCTAGCAAACTTCAGATGGGCCTGGACATGTACTGGCTTAAGTAGGGGGACACGTCTAGCACTGCAGGATTTGAGTCCCTGGCAGCGTAGTGTGTTACTGATGGTAGCCTTTGTTACTTTGGTCCCAGCTCTCTGCAGGTCATTCACTAGGTTCCCCCGTGTGGTTCTGGGATTTTTGCTCACCGTTCTTGTGATCATTTTGACCCCACGGGGTGAGATCTTGCGTGGAGCCCCAGATCGAGGGAGATTATCAGTGGGCTTGTATGTCTTCCATTTTCTAATAATTGCTCCCACAGTTGATTTCTTCACACCAAGCTGCTTACCTATTGCAGATTCAGTCTTCCCAGCCTGGTGCAGGTCTACAGTTTTGTTTCTGGTGTCCTTTGACAGCTCTCTGGTCTTGGCCATAGTGGAGTTTGGAGTGTGACTGTTTGAGGTTGTGGACAGGTGTCTTTTATACTGATAACGAGTTCAAACAGGTGCCATTAATACAGGTAATGAGTGGAGGACAGAGGAGCCTCTTACAGAAGAAGTTACAGGTCTGTGAGAGCCAGAAATCTTGCTTGTTTGTAGGTGACCAAATACTTATATTCCACCATAATTTGCAAATAAATTCTTTAAAAATCAGACACTGTGATTTTCTGGATTTTTTTTTTTTCTCATTTTGTCTCTCATAGTTGAGGTATACCTATGATGAAAATTACAGGCCTCTCTCATCTTTTTAAGTGGGAGAACTTGCACAATTGGTGGCTGACTAAACACTTTTTTGCCCCACTGTAGTTTGGGTATAAACACTTATTGTCTACAGTAGCGAAAGTATCTTAAGACTTGTATGTACTGTAACGCTTATCCTCTTCTGCCAGGAGGTGGTGACAACTGCCCATTTAAAAAAAAAAAAAAAGTATGTCATTGAATCATTCATTCAGGAGATTTCAATAGTCAAACAAGTCTTAATGAAATGAGATACTGACTCCTTCATTAAATGTTTTTTTATTTTTATTTTGTTTACATGAGTATATGTTTTTAAAAGACTTAAGCAATGAACAGTTTGTCAGAACCACTAGTAGATTGCATTATTTTGTTCTCCAGAATTTTGAAAGAATCGTGATCTCCAATTTATTAAAAATAACTGGGATTCTCAATTTATCCAGAATCATGAAGCTCTTGTTTAAAGGTTGTTTATTACTGCATATAATTCATTAAATTGGAAGTTTAATTTCATAAAGTTCAAAATGCACCTATGTTTTTTGCATTTTGTCTTTTTCAGTTGAATAAAAGACTGTTTTCCCTATATATTTCATCATTGAGGATTTCTCAAGAAAAGTTAAAAAAATCTTGTGTCATTCTCGTGAACCCAGTCTCATCTCGTCTCGTGGGATAAGTGTCTCGTCACACCCCTAGAACATTGTAGCACACCTCTCATCCAATAAATCACAATAAGCTTTGTACTTTGTTACTTTTGATATGAAACAAAGTCTCAGATTTCAAATTGTCTATTTTTATTGCAATAATCAAACAATATATGCTGTTTTAGTGCTGTTTAATGTGGAGTGACAGATCGCTGTAGCGCCTCAGTTCAAGCGACTAAACTGATAAACTGATCATCTCCTCCACTTTAACCAGTTTTAGCACAAAGTAAACATGAATAAACATCTGAAGGTATGTTAGAAGAAAGTACAACTTACTGAAACTCGTTTCTGTCTCATGTAATCGGTCAATTAGTGTTTCAGCGGCGCAAAGACATCTATGTGTAAAGGCTTGTAAACAATACGTCACAAAATGTCTCTTTACCTCAGAAAAACGTGTTTGGTGACCATAAACCCATTAGTCAGCTAGAAAAGTCAACTCTAGATTGGACTCTAATTTTACTAAATATATGCACCATATAACATATTAAATTGGAGTAGAAATTATTAATTAATTGTAACTTTAGTATTATAAAAACTTAATTGAGTGTAATTTATGCATTTGTATACAAATCCGTTAATTTAAACCCTAAATATTATTGTAATGAAGTACCGACTGACTCTCATGTATATTTTACAGCATTAGTTGAGAGATTTTTTTTCCTTGAGAAAAATTGCCATATGCTGTACATGATATATATGCAAAATAATCAATGTCAAATCAAATTGCAAGCTTCATGAAATTTGTGTCAACACCCAGCCCTAGTAGGAAGTAAGTTAAGCTATTTTTTTGCGAATGTGTGAAAGTTCAGAATCAATCGGTGCAATAGTATGAAACTAGTAGAACAGCAAAGTGTGGTAGGCAGTAAAACTATTTGCATTGCAAACAAATATGTTCATGATTATGATAAGTATCAAGCAACATAACAGACTGTACAGCTGTACAGCTAAAATAACTAGAAGCGGATGAACTTACCTTCATACAAATAGATGTCTTGATTAATAGGACTAATGGTACTAATATTTACTTTAGGACGCTTGGTAAGCGGCGACTGCAAGAAGAACATTCACGTGTGGGAGCCACAAGAGGGCGGGACTTGGAAGGTTGACCAGCGGCCTTTCAGCTCACACAGCAAGTCTGTTGAGGACCTGCAGTGGTCACCTACTGAAGCCACAGTATGTCGGTCAAAAGAGAATGATACAAATAACATATGTGTAACAAGTGGATGTAATTGGTAAATGAGTGCTTCTCTCTTACCTCCAGGTTTTTGCATCCTGCTCAGTGGATCAGTCCGTTCGCATTTGGGACACAAGGGCACCACCTAATTCCATGCTCTCAGCCAATGGGGCTCATTCTTCAGACATCAATGTTATCAGCTGGAACCGGACTGAACCTTTTATTTTGTCTGGCGGCGATGACGGCCTCCTGAAAGTCTGGGATTTAAGGCAGTTCCAGGTAAGCACGAGCAAGAGGAAACAAATATTTGTTTTATTTTTAGCTACAGCATTACCAACTAAAACATTAAATGAATCAAGTCAATCTCGAATCACATGAATCACAATTATTGAATGCATGTTTGTCAGGTATTGTTTACATTTTCAAACTGCTGCTTTGAAAATGTGCTGTCAAGTAAGGGTTTTTTCAAAAATGAGTCTCTGAGTAGTTTTATTTAAGAAATAATTATAGATTGAATGTACACTGTAATTTAAAAGGTTTGGAGAATTTTGTATTTTGAGAAAAAGTCTCTAATGCTCACTAAGCCTGCATTTATTTGATCCAAAGTACTGCAAAAACAGTAACATTTTGAAATATTTTTACTATTTATAAAATATGTTTTCTGTTTGAATATATTTTAAAATGTAATTTATTCCTGTGGTTTCAAAGCTGGATTTTTAGCATCATTACTCCAGTCACATGATCCTTCAGAAATCATTCTAATATTCTGATTTGCTGCTCAAAAAAACATTCATTATTGTGTTGAAAACAGCTGAGTATCATTTTTTTTCAGATTTCTTTGATGAATAGAAAGTTCAGAAGAACATTATAAATGTTTTTATCATCTTTTTAGATCAATTTAAAGCATCCTTGCAAAATAAAAGTAGTAATTTCTATCTAAATAAACTTAAAAATTATACTGACTTCTGAAATCCTGGATTCTGAAAAAATGTACTCTGCTGTATTAAATATTGATAATAATAATAACAATAAAATGTTTCTTGAACAGCAAATCTGCGTATTAGATGATTTCTGAAGGATCATGTGACACTAAAGACTATTTTAAAATTTAGAAAATGTAGCTTTGATCACAGGAATAAATTACATTTTCAAATGTATTCAAATAGAAAGCAGTTATTTTAAATCGTAAAAATATTTCACAATTTTACTGTTTTTGCTGTACAGAAGAGATATCTGTAAAAAACATCGAAACTCGTACTGTTCAAAAACCTTTGACTGGTAGTGTATATATCTGCATTTTTTTGTTTATTGTTTAAACTGATCACATTCATGTTTCTTTTTTTCTTCAGTCTGGATGTCCAGTGGCCAGTTTTAAGCAGCACAGCGCCCCTGTGACATCAGTGGAGTGGAACCCTGTTGACTCCAGTGTGTTTGCCGCCTCTGGAGCCGACGATGTTGTCAGCCAATGGGATCTGTCCGTGGAGTCATGTGACATGGGAGAACAGGCAGAGGGCTTAAAACAACTACCACCACAGCTACTGTTCCTTCACCAGGGCCAGAAAGAAGTGAAGGAGCTCCACTGGCACCCACAGATTCCTGGAGTTCTCATTTCCACCGCACTGTCGGGATTCAACATCTTCAGAACTATTTCTGTTTAACTGTGTGTGTGTGTGTGTGTGTGTGTCTGTGTGAGTGAGTGAGTGAGGAAAGAGAGAGAGAGAAAGCAATTGGACAGTTTCAGGCAGAAAGAATGTGCATGTGTATAATTTTAAATGTACATAGATGGAAGAATGGAACATCTAGGTATGCGTGACTCACGCATTTCTGTCATTTTTTCCACCTCTTCTGAAACAAATTTTTCAACTTCTTGAGGGAGAAATAATGCAATTGTGTGATGAATTACTAATTTGTACTCTTTAAAACTCCATTCTGAATCATCCACAAGTCTCTTTGTTGTGTATTAACTTTATTTATTAGTTATAACACCACATATTTACCGAAGAGCCACTTGGGTCCTTGGGTATCCGTTCAGTTTGAAAAAAACAAAATAACTTCTCTTTTAACTTAATGGACATAACAGAGAAGGATATTTTTGTCTTCCAGTCTAAAGCTAAAGGCAGACTGTGGGTTTTAATTGTTAAGGCAGACTGCAGTGGTTTTATGGTTCAAACCATCGTAGCCTTCGCACATAAAACAATAAACCGAAAAATGTTTTGTTAGTTGTTAGTCCTTATTTCTTCATGACAAACAATTAAAAACTCAATTCATTCTACATTTTGACAAAGTGTTTTCAGTTGTTCAGTTGACAACTTTAAAGTGTACTAAAGGAATTTTGCTAAGCCTAGATAAAGTGTTATATGCCGCCAAAAAAATATATATAATAATAAAAAAATGGGTTTTTATGCACCCAACGAGTGCTCTGAATTTTCCTTCAAGACTAAAATAGGTTCAGTGACCCTTGCTGGAAAAAGGAAATGGTTTTAATATGGAAGGATGCCCTCCAGTGTAAGTATGAAGAATGGACTTGTTTGCATTTTTGTCCATTTATTTTAAACATTTTTTAAATACTTAACTCCACTTCCAGCAATTGTTGTCTTTTTTACTTTGATCTTTAATACAGATAACACCGGTCATGTATGTTGCATTTGTAGATATTCAACAGCATATGGGTCTTCCACGAAATCGGTGCTTTTTGCGTCCCTAAGAAATAATCAAACATAGATTTAATATAACAAATAAATGTACAATTTAAAAACACAACAATACTATGCTTTTATCAATATTACATTATAAAAAAAAGTCGTCAAGTTAAATATTTCAAATAACTTTTTTTTAGCATTTTATTTTTTAGCATTTATGCTGGTAAGAGTAAGGTTTTTGCCCTGTCCTTCACTATGATTTTTCTTTTTCAGCAGGACTTTTAATTTGCAAAATGATATAAAAATCACATTTGCATATTGTTTAAATATAGGCTCACTGTTAAGCAATGTTTTTGGCATAAGTATGCATTTTTCTATAAAACATAAGTTGTTTTATTGGCGTCCCCAGATATCATGTCAGCCCTATTGGCCTGTAAAAAAAATAATAATAATAATAAAAACTTGTAAAATTTACATAAAAGTGACATAATTTCTAGACTCTCAACCAAGATTCCACCTCTACAATGTTCTATTTTTGATGATTAATGGGCTTGACTGAGGGCGGCCATCATACAATGTCAATACTGTTACCATTTTTTAAATGTAAACAATTATTACATTTAATATACTAAGTATCTACAGTAAAATCCTTACAAAGTGGACAATTTTGTGAACTTGACTATTAACAAATTTGTTTGAAATAGTAACAGGGATGACATTGATTAGGTTTGACCCCGTTTTTAAAGATTCCCTGTGTAGAATTCAAACGTTTTAAAGGTCAACCTCTAGATTATTTAGTTGTATATGAGTTCTAATTAAACTATAGTATGTAGTAATGCTTGTGTCGGTAACAGGGTTGACAAAAATACCAAAACATGAGGTAGAAAAATAGTCAGCCTGAGAAGGCACAATAAAATTTCTTGTCATTTTAAGGTGTCTTCATTTCATTCATTCATTTCAATAATATTGATTAAACATTTTATTTTTTAACGGATTTTGTGGAATGACCCATATACGAAAGTTCCATAATGCATAACATTTATAATTATTCTGAAAGATCTTGAACTAACCTATTTCATTTATTTTTCCATCCAAAAATCCATCAGTCCTTTAATTCATCCAACCTTCCTGAAACTTTCTTAAAGTCCACCTGTAGTGAAAATCAAGATTTTTATGTTGTTTATTTGTCTATGTGGTGTTTTTAATGTGCTTCTAGACAAACCATGTCCCAGTCCATTAATTAACACCATTTCTGAGTATTTTCTCCTTGAAACTGTAGTTACCCAAAGGCTGTCCCAGAAAGGCTTTTTGAAACAGCCCCTTTTTTGCGTCACAAATAAGTAACAAAATAAGTAACCAATCACGTCAAAGAATAAATTTTTGTCATTAGCATGCAAAATATACCAATGGGATTTTCAGCACAAAACCAAACATTAAATAGAGCATTAAATAGAGCACAACCGCTAGGACCACCGCGGCAACAGTGCAAAAGTAGCCCGGAGTCAGACGCACCTCTCCCGCACTGCCGTCTGCACTTCCCTCGCATATGCTCGCGGGCGCGAACTGGAATCACAAACTAGGCTGCATTCGAGCCTTCAAAGCATTTTGAGGGCACAGCATCGTCAAGTAAGTAACTTTAACAAATGTTACAGTATCTACTGTAGTTGTCCGCTAGTAAAAACATAGTTTTATCAGTCATTTTCCGTCTTTCGCCATTATATTGCGTTTACTACAGTTCAGTTGGTGGATCACGGGGCTCTGGCTGGTGACTGCGTGGGGGCGGGACTAATTTGCATATTCATGTTTCCGCGTATAGTAAATGAGGCAAGGGGGGTAGAGTTACATTCAAGCTGTTTTAAGGCATGATAAAATTATTTTCACAAGAAAAAAACATTTAAATATGTCACTTTGGTGATCAAAGATCAGTTTTAAGGGATCAAAATTTTGACTACAGGGGGACTTTAAGGCAAAATGATCTCACACTGATGCAATTAAAATGCAGTAGGAGGTAGTTAAAGATAGTATCCATTTATTTACTTGATTTCAAAATAAAAAAATATATCAATAAAAATAGCATGCTTACAGAAATGCATTTGCCTCCCTTCAGCACATTCAAAGAATGCAAAATGCCACAAATAGTTCAATAAAGCTTTAATTACACATTTTGGTCTAGCCCAGTCTACATTATTTCAGTTGAAAAAGTGGTTTTGAGTGTAAAATAATCACTGATTGTCTGTTACATACTCTTTAGTATTTAAATCAAACTGTGAAAGCAAAATAAAAAGCAATCACTTTTTAAAAATGAACCCAACCTATAAAAGCTTTCCATGCTTCGCTTTATAAATCTAGTTGAGAGCTACAGTCGAACGATCAACCAGAGTATTTCCATTCACAGTTTGAAACCTATGCAGTTTGCGGCTGTTTAGCTTTAAGACTATTTTGTAGTGTGTAACTATTACATGCATTTCATTTTTACACTTTTTAAATGAGTACATCTGCAAAAACAATACACTGATTGCTTATTGCATTTTAAGATATGCATGTATATGTAATAATGAAAATTCCCAGGAGAAAATTCCAGCATTTGTGAATGCATTCAGCAAGCTTCCATCTTCCCACAAAAAGAAAAGGTTCATCATTGGCTTTTCAGTGAAACACCAAGACAAAGACGGAAACAACAGTGAAACATCTTCATGTAAGGCACTATAGATAGCCATAATATAAACAATAATTTATTACTTTGTATGTGGTATTTGGCTTTAGAAAGTCAGCTGTCATTCTAAGCGTCAGCTTTTTATTCAATTCTGTTGAACTGCAGGTATTTACTCTCTGAGATTAAAGCTGTTTCCAGTTAACTGAGAAAAAGTAAAGTGCCCTATAACGAGCTGGAATTGGAAAAACGGAACATGTAATGCTCAAGATTATATAGTTGAGACCATGGGAAATGTATGAATACGTTTGTTCATAGGCTATTCTTTATAAGACATCACACTGTCCATGGGAGACACTTCAAAATTTGTAGTTATAAAATCCAATAAAAACAAAACCATTGTAAAACAGTTCCAAAAATGAGCAAACACCACTGTAAACTTGGAAAAGAAGTTCCAAATTGTCCAGTTATTACCTCAAGAAGAAATTTTCATTAGCTCTCCCTGTATGGATGTTTTTTTTTCATCTTTAAAGAATAATTCTGTTCATATGTCCATATGCCAATGACTCTTTAAATCTATGTCCTCTTATAGGCCAATCTCATCATCGAATTCGTCCTCGAAAGTGTATCCTTGTTGTCCGTTGGCACCTTCCTCCTCTGAATCTGTTTCTGAAAGATGCTGATCTTCTCTCCTTCGGTCCAACGGTGAAACTCCCTCATATTCTGAGCTTGCGGAGGAAGAGAGGCTTGGAGAGTTGTCCTCCCTCCGATTAACCACCTCTGCTTGTCTCGGGTCTTTGTCGTAAGCCGTTCTCCCGCTAATCTCCTGCATCCCCTCATTTGGTCTTAAGCCCATTTCTTCTTCAGCTTCCACGTCTAGCCCTTCGATTACTTCCTGTCGGCCGATGATCTCATCACGCTTGTCGCTGAATCGCACTTTGGGCCTGAGCCCTTTTGATTTGACGCCATTCACCTCGTTGAGTTGCTCATCTCGTTGGCTCACCTCTTTAGTCATACTTTCCATCCTCATCCTCTCGCTCAAGTCATTGGCAGCACTCCTTGGTAACATCATTACATCCCTCGTGCTCTTGCTGGGACTAAACACCTCTTCGCTGTCTTTGTGAGAAGAACCCATCGTCAGTCCGTCCATCACTCCCAGGACGTCTCCTAAAATCGAAGGCCCTAAATCCAAGTCGAGGTCAAAGGAAGAAACTGAATCGGAGTGCCTCAGCTCATTCAGACTGGTATCTTCTGCGTATTCGATTTCATTGTTATGGTTCATTTTATTGTCTGTGGTCTCTACAGTGGCTGCCATGACTGGTTGCACAGGCTTGGGACTAGACGGACCATGGCTGGACAGGAAAGAGGTGTCACCGAAAGCGTCTCCACCACGACCAATGTGCATGGTGTGACGGAAATCACCAAGGGGAGCGGAGATCATGGTGGGATCCAGACGAGGGGCTCGAGAAGATGATTTGTGCAGAGGCATGGTAGCAGCTGAAGAACGAAACTGTGAAGTCAGATGAAGGAAAAGTTGGAATAAACATTTAAAGTGCAATAAAATGGTTAATAATTAACCATTATATGATCATTTGTTAATTATTGTTGGTTGTTTTTTTTTGTCTTTGTACTATTAAAACATCCTGCAAGTTTCATAGCTTAAAACTCCTCATAAACAAGGCATTTATTTAATCAAGCTCCGAAAATGTCACCCGGGATGATGTCAAGTGCATAAACACTGCCTTCAGAGCAACATATCGACGAATAGTCTTCTTCCTCAGCCCACTGGCGTACATACGCTTAACAGCTGACACTTGAATATGCTGAATACGAGTGTTGCATTATGTCAAAAGCAAATAGAAATTACAATCACTGCCGCTATCTTGTTTACACTGGATAAGGTTTACATATGCACATTCCCTTTCTGACACAGTCCATGTGCTTGAGTCTGTCTTCAATAGGACAAATGGAGTGAAAAAAACGTATGATTTGACGTATTTGGTTTAAACAGCTCGTATGATTTCAGATACCAGAAGGATCCCAGCATAAGGAACAAGTGGATAGTTTATTTTTAATAGCACACCCATGGTGTTTTGTTTTGTAAATGAGGCACGGTGTGGAGAGTTCACAAAGAAGCATTTGTTGTAACTAGATCTGACTGCAGTTGCATCACAAACGTTAAGTAAATTATTTCATAACGCTTTGTCTGGAAATGACATGACGTTTTATTTTGATCATGTTGTCAATACAATCACATGCAATAGTGAGAGGGCGCTGATACAGTTTTCTATGCAATGACGTTAGCCAATCATAACAGTGGCGGATTACTGTCTTAAAGGACACGCCCCTTAAAGGAGAAGTCCACTTCCAGAACAACAATTTACAAACAATTTATTCACGCCCTTGTCATCCAAGATGTTCATGTCTTTCTGTCTTCAGTCGTAAAGAAGTTTTTGAGGAAAGCATTTCAGGATTTTTCTTTATATAATGGACTTCATTGGTGCCCGTAAGTTTAAATGCAGCTTCAAAGGGCTCTAAATGATCCCAGCCGAGGAAGAAGGGTCTTATCTAGCGAAACGATAGCGAATCACATCTAAGTTCATCGTCTGTGTACTCCGGCTCAAAAAGGTAGAGTATGACAAAAAAACTCCATCTTATTTTCTCCTACAACTTCAGAATCATCCGACATCGTTGTACCTTTTTGTTTGTAAACAGCGTTTGACTGAGCACTTTCTTAGTCTTCTTAGTTCCGCCTACGTTCCACATGACCTTTTGATGTGATTCAATAGTCGTGAACGCGCATCCCAGAGCCTGTGCTACATGAGCTTTTGTGCTTAAAAATTATACAAATTTTTATTTTCCAAAAAAAAAATGACTGATTTTTTCGCTAGATAAGACCCTTCTTCCTTGGCTGAGATCGTTTAGAGCCCTTTAAAGCTGCATTTAAACTACATTTTGGAAGTTCAAAATAAGGGAACCAATGAAGTCCATTATATGGAGAAAAATCCTGAAATGCTTTCCTCAAAAACCATAATTTCTTCACGACTGAAAACAGAAAGACATGAACATCTTGGATGACAAGGGGGTGAGTAAATTATTTGTGAATTGTTGTTCTGGAAGTGGACTTCTGCTTCAAAAACATGTCGTTTTAGACAAAGGGTCAGAATGAGGGTTGAAAATAATTATTTTACAAATATTTGTTTGTTTTTTTGTTAAAAAAAAAACAACTTTATTAATAATACAAGTAAACCTCAAGGAATATATTAAAATATTTTTTAAAAAATTAATGTCATGACCTCTTTAAAATAATATAATATAAAATCTATAATATAATAATAATATATGATAAATCTTTAAATTTTATTAATATTTAATGGTTATGTTATTCAAATTTTTAAAGATACTTTCTTACCCAAGTTTTTATTCAGTGTGACTCAGTTTTAAGGGTGATATGAGATATAAGACACGTGACTATAATCCTTGCTAAATCTTCATATCCACAGTCAGGTATGAAATTATTACGTTGAAATTACGTTGCACAAAAAAGAGGTTTGATTGCGTAAAGCCTGTGAAAAAAAAGACGAGCTGACAGACGCCAAAGCCAAGCTCGGACTTGCATGTGAAACGCGTGCTTAAATGCATTCTTGCCTCAAGCAATCTCGCGAGGTCGAGACACAAAGTCGCAAAGTCAGAGAAACATTACGAACGTGCCCACGGTTATATCTTTTTAAAACGTAATTGGATTAAAATATTACTATTTGGAGAAGAGAGAAATGTGACTGTTTCCTGACGCCTGGGGAATTCTTTTGAAGCTCTGGAGCAGTTTCTTATACTTTAATATATTTAATTAATTCTACTAAACGTACTATAATTAGCGCGTTTCACCTTTTATTGTTGTTCAAATCCATTTTAGGATCATTTGGGAACTTATTTGTAGGAAGAAATCAACAATATCGCATTTCTGTGACCTGAACTTTTCATAAACAACTGCAACAGCTGGAAAGGGAATCAGTTCTAGCCGCCTTCTTTAGCAGATCTCTTGACTACGTGCATAATATCAAATATCCCGAGCCTAGTTTCACTCGTGAGTACTATAAAACACCTTTTATGTACATTTAATACACAGTAGATGATAACGAAGTTGTTTAGTTGCAGCCAAGTGACTCTTACCAATGGTTTGTTAATTTTAAGCAGAAGCCCTGCCTTTTGTCCAGGAACGCGTCCTCCTGTCCAATGAAGCTGTAATAGAGCAAAAACCAATTTGTTATCAAATAGCTTAATGCAATGTATCCTAAAGTGGGAGTAACTGTAAAAGTTACGCGCCCAACTGAGTTACCGAATCGGTTTCCTTCAAAACAAGGCGATTCAACTTACTTTGATCACCGCGCGCTTATCAGTGAGATTGTGGCTATTTGTTCTTCTTATGACCAATTGTTTCTTTAAATATCTGTCGCTTTCCTTCTTTTACTGACTTTTCTGGCGTCGCTCTTCTCTCCGATATTTCTTTTTTTTTTCCTTTTGGGATGGGCAAGGAAGTGACGTGAGTTTTGTATGGGAGCGCTCTGGCTACACAGCTGTAATAGTGAATGGAAGCACTGACTGACGCAGCGCTGCCTGTAACCTGCGTGTGTTTCCCATGAGAACAGTGTCATTTCACACGAAGTTTCGTCTTATTGATGTTCTGGCATGGTCCAACCTCACTTAAATTTAGAATCAGAAGTAATTCCGCAGTAATCAGGGTTGAACATGAACAAAGCATATAGAGCTTAATATGGGACTATTTTTACATTGTGTGTTTAGTTTATTGCCATGGATGAAACACAATGAAACACGTTTTGGAATCCCGTCTGTCAACATTTCAAGCAGAGCTTGTTGAAGCAGAACCTGTTCTAAAGCTCTGTTTTGTGCTTTGTTTTTGTATCTCCACGTATATCACTTTCACCATCAGTATTACAATATAAGTGCAAAGACTACATGTATATAGATATATATAGATGCAGATATATCAGGTGTCACTCTGTATCTCACAATAATGTCTTAGTAGAAGTTTAAATGCTTATTCTTATTGTCTCAAGATTAAAACTCTAGTTGACTGTATATTCAAATATAATAAATACATTTTAACATGACTTATCAAGAAAATCAGGATTTATTTAAATCACAAATTGATTAAAATAACACAAAATTATTAAAATACCATGTTAACACTAAGTTGCTTTTATTTAGTAAATGCTTGTTTTGAAATATTAATAGTATAACATTTATTTTTACACTTACTTTATACAAATCATTAAATATTTCACAGCAAAAAGACAGGGCAGAAAACATGCAGATTTTTCAGCAAAGTTATTATTTGAGGTCTTAGATATTAATGTATCAAATACAATACAGTCAGTGTTTAAAGAGTTAAAATTAATTATAGACTAAAGCATACAACTGACAGTCGTTCTCCTTTGGTGGCCAAGATTTCCTGCCTGGGAAGAGAATTCAAGGATGCTGCAGCTGAGCCATGAATCACATCACATCACTTCCTTTGAGCGCAGCTTACGTCACACTAAAACACACTATCACTAGGGTTACTAATACAATGATGAATGGCTGGAAGTGTTGCCAGTACATGAGATCATACAAAATACCCGGCATTACTCAAAGAGTGTTTTTTACTGGATTAGAGAAGCCGTTTACATAAATGAGTCACTAAAATCAATCTAATTTTATTTTTGCAGTGCCAAAATAAGTCTGTTAACAGTATTTAAACGGATTTACATTTGCTCCCTTGTAAACTTCCTAGATTTCAAAAGAAATAATTGGCCTTATTGTTGTATTTAGGGGGTTAAAAACACTGTGGAGCTATATCAAAGTAAAATAGTGTACTTACATTTTAAGTGTAATAAATGCAACGCAGTAGATCTGTTTAATATCAGAACGCATATCTATTCAACACTTGTCAGACCAACACACAATAAGCTTTCCAGAACAAGTTTTTATCTTATGTAACCATTTTAATGAAAATGTTGCCACCCAGTGGTGTATCCTTAAAATAGTTTGGTCCTTAATTAAAACGAATTGAATTAAATAAACTGAATTAACTGTACTATAAAAATTTAATAAAAATAAATAATAAATAAATCTATAATTAATCTGTTATTTTTTTCGTTATTTTTTATGGTAGCCTGTTAACAAAATAAAACTTAATGGGACTTTTAATTTGAAAAATTAAGCTAATGTTATTTACTAAATTGAGCTCAAATATACTATATAAGTATATTTACATATAAATAAGCTATATAAGCTATATACATATACAATTAAAAAATAAAAAAGATAAACCAATCTATCAAAAAAAGTTTCTTTTTATGGTAGACTGTTAAAAAAAATAAAACACAATAAGCGACTTTTAATTTGAAAATCAGCTCAGCGGCTGTACGCCTGTTCTGTCTAGTGTTGCTGCTTGTTGTGTGTCGGAGGATGTCTGACAACGCAGAGTCTCCTACAGAAAATCAAAAAGATGAACCTTCGATACAACACACTGCCACTGAACACAGTGGGTCGTCGGATGAGAAGAAAAAGAGTATGGTTTTAGAATTATATACATGATTTGAGAAACGGTTATACATTAATTTCTAAACGCTGTTGCAGTGTTTATTTCGCGCAGCTTATTAGCAAGCTACTTCCGCGATTTCGCAAAGATTGACTGTTTTGCCAGCCAATGAAGATGCGGTTTGTTTATCGGCAGCCAATGGCTGGCCAAGTAAGCAGTTGCTTTTTTTTTACCATGACAGGGATTGTTAGAGTTGTAGTTTTTCATTAGTTTAAAGAAAGTTAGGCGTAAACGCTAATTTGATTACCTTAATGGTTTAAACTATTCTTATAGTGGGGCTTTCGGTAATATCTTATCACCCATTCAACCATAGGAATATTATTTAACATTTAATTGCTTCGGTGTAAATCTCTTTGTGGAGTCACATACTTGTACATTTTACTTAACTTGCGTTCAGTTTTCAACATTTCAGCATCAAACAATAATTAGCAGACCCTTGTGAGAAAGTCTGAATGTGCACTTGTAGCGTACTTCAAATTTTTAAAATATATTTAAAACTGTACTTACAGATAATATAATGTTAATGAATAAAAGGCCACTGATGTGCCGACTTACATGGTCCACAAGTTGTCCAAATATGTTGTACTTGACTTTATTCCTATTGTATATTTCAGTTGATGTGCTGTTGAAGGCGGTCGGGGATACACCCATCATGAAGACCAAAAAATGGTCCGTGGAAAGAGGGAGGACAGTACAGTCACTCTCTCAGTTTATCGCACGCTTTCTCAAACTGGATGCTAGTGAACAACTGGTATGTTATTTACCTCCACTATGGCACCTCATTACATTAAATAGCAGTGTAAGGCCGGGTGGGTTGTGCCTCCTCTGCCAGACCACTGTGACAACAATGCTATATCACAACCACTCATTTTAGCACTATTATATGTGACCATGGACCTCAAAGTATATGTGATCAGTCATAAGGGTCAAAGCTGAATAAATAAGCTTTCCATTGATGTATGGTTTGTTAGGATTGGGCAATATTTCGCTGAGATACAACTATTTAAACTATTTATATGAAATCTGGAATCTGAGGGTGCAAAAACAAAATCAAAATACTGAGAAAATCACCTTAAAAGTTGTCCAAATGAAGTTCTTAGCAATGCATTTTACTAATCAAAAGTTAAGTTTTAATATATTTATGGTAGGAAACTTATAAAATGTTTTCATGGAACATGATCTTTAGATAATACCCTTTACATAATGATTTATGTTAAAAAAAATATATATATATATATATATATATATATTTATATAATTTTGACCCATACAATATATTGTTGGCCATTGCTACAAACATACCTGTGCTACTTAAGATTAATTTTGTGGTCCAGGGTCACATATTTATAAGGGTAAACTGACAATCCCCTTCTAAATTTCAAATGTTCCAAAAATGAAGGCATTTTGTCAAGTTAAATATCTGTTGGCCTTTTTCATTTTTAGTTAATAGATAGTATATATTATATACACAAATATAATGTATATGGGTCTAAGATTAGACATCTATTTTGGTGTCTGCATCAAATTAAATGTACAAAAGTGATTTTATATACATAGAAAGCATATTAAATGCAAGTGCAAGTTTTTACTTTGTTTCAAATAACTTTTGTGAAAATAAAATGTCAAAATAAATAATAAGTTAAATAACATACCACTGTTATTCAGAGTAACGCATATATTTACACTCTAACAATGCTGGGTAAAATATGGATGTTTTAAATGTTTAACCCAGCCTTCGGGGTAGTTAACTCAACTATTGTGTAAAAATGGCTTGTTTGTTTAAATGGTTTCTTTAAAATGAACCCAAAATAGGTCGTAAGTGAAAAATCAGACACATAGTTACTAGAGGCATCAGCAGTAATCAAAAGGTGAACATTTATTAATAAGCGATTTAAAAATATCTATTATTTAATTATTATTTATTCAACTTATTAATAAATGTTCATTTATTGAACATAATAATAAATGTCAATTTCCAACCTATTTTGGGTTCATTTTAAACAATAGTTGAGTTTAGTTAAAACTACCCATAACATAACTTAAACATTTAACCCAACTGCTGGGTCTGTCCACATTTCACCCAGCGCTGGGTTGTTTTTAACCCCCTATTTTTTAGATTTTATGTAAAAATGAAACAACTTACTCGTTCTGACCTATACAAAAGAAACTGTGATCATACTGCATTTTATTATATTATAAATTATTAAAAACTTCTTGCTGACAAATGGGTAAAACAGTTGTTTGAAGGATGGTGGCAAAGATTTAAAATTACAATTAATTTGTTTTTAAGAGCTGCAGTGTGATCCTCAAATAGTCTTTTAGTGATTCTTGTTCATGATAGTCACTATTTTTTTGCACAGAAAAATAAAATTAAACAGGACACATTTTAATGTATTGAATTAAATAATTATTACATAAAATTAATGTTCATTATAATTGTAAGTATTTCATTTTGCAATAATTATAATGTAAATACAGTCTTATATATGTACATAAATATAATGCATGTATGTCTACATAAAAATGTGTATTTATGAATCTAAAGTAATATTGCTCATGAAATCAAACAGAATTTTTTCATATTGCTCTTCTGTACTGAATGCTTTATCTTTTGCTCTTCCATCAGTTCATTTATGTCAATCAGTCATTTGCTCCATCACCAGACCAAGAAGTGGGTGTGCTTTTTGAGGTATGAGGTTTTTTTGGTTTTGTTTTTTGTTTTTGCCAAATGCGTCTCAGCCCCATCTGGCTTTATAGGAAAATTGCAAGTTGACTAAAATCTTGTCAGACTGCCATATTTAGCAAGTATTCATGTTACAGTGTTTAAAGAAGGGTTATAATAGGTTATGCCATAATAATAGCATTTTAGTTTATTCCATTTCTACGAAGAAACAGTGCATTTCCCACAGTGTGTAACTCAATAAACCTTGTTGTTCTTCTCTGTTTTACAGTGTTTTGGAAGTGATGGTAAACTAGTTCTCCATTACTGCAAGTCTCAGGCCTGGGGATGATCATGCAACTTTTCTTCTTCTCCCCCTTTCTCCCTTTGATTTATACACCCTTATACATTCAGTATCAAAAACATCACTTACACATCATGATTGTTTTTATAACTTATTGATTTTTCATGTGTTGTTTTTTGTAAATAATAAAATGTAAATTATATTGTAAAACAATGCAATATCTCATTGGATATTTTTTTGAGTAGAGTGATTGGAAGGAATCAATGGAAATCATAACGCCTTTAGCAACAAATTCTGATGGATGTTTTTCATATTTAAGCTCATGTTGAAGTGATTTACAGGGACAAGGGCAATATGTGATTCTCAGGAGTACAGAGTGATTACTTTTCACAGGAGGGGTGGGTAATGTCCCAGGAGAGAACAGGTCACATGTAAGGGGGGTGGTCGAGACACACGGGTGTGAAGAATAGGTGGGACAGAGGGATGTTTAAAAGGGCACGGTGGAGCAATGTAAAAGAAGACAGGATAGAAAGATGGGGACGGCGCTAACAGATGGACTGAAGAGGGATTATGGATGCTCTTGGTAGAGTGTGACACCAATTTCCAAGGAAAGGCAGGAAAAGGAGGAGATTTGGGCAGGCTTGTACCAAAAAAAGGGGAAAAGCAGAAATAATCGCAAAAGGATAAGGAGGGAAACTGCATGCTGAATCAAAGAGACGAGGACCTTCTGTGGCTAACAACTGCACAGAAGGTGGAAAAAGATAAAAATTAATGGATCGAAATAGGGAGAAAGTATTACGATGGACATGATGTAAGAAGATTAATGTGCACAGGTAAAAATCAGCTTTTTTAAAAATCCAGAATATTTGTTGGACTTCTTGTAAAATCATCACTAAATTTCATTCTCAGTTCTGCAAATTTAATAATGTAACGTGTAAAAGGTATTGCTTTCAGATCATGATGCAGTTCAAATGGAAAACGTTAAATAAACGGTAGATTCAAGATTTATTGCTTACAATTACAAAATGATTTTAAATTTAGGCTCTTGATTCCAGTGGAAATATGTGGTTGCCTTAAAAAGCAACAATTTCCAGTTGATCAAACCCTTGTAAATTAATTTTTTGATGTAACCTTCAGTAATCTATCCAGGTCTATTCAGATATATTAAACTGTATATTTGAGTTATTTTTAATTAAATGTTTATAAAACTCCATATTTTATGTAAAATGTAAAAATGTAAATGTATCCTTAAAAGATTTTAAGGTTTTATAAAAAAGCATGCACACCTACAAAGCCCAAACAGATTAAAACAGATTATTAGAGGATTACAAGTAAAGTTAGACTTAATGCAAGAGCTTAACTAATAATTTCATCACGTAACTTCAAACGTAATCCTTCGAATTCCCTCTTTTTCCTTTTCTCATTTTTAATCCTATTCAGGGCTGTACTGGATGATGCGTTAGAGAAAATAAATAATAGTTTCACATCATGTATTCAGCATTATATAAACGTGTTTTATCTCTAGATTATACAGTTTGGCTCATAAGTTTACACACCCCTACAGAATATGCAAGATAATAATAATAATGATTTAAAAAAAAAAAATAAGGGATAAAAAAATATTGCATGTTATTTTATATTTTAGTACTGTCCTGAACAACATAACAGATGTTTGTCCTGAGCAGTCTGAGAAATATTGTCCAGGTCCTGCATATTATTTGGTTTTCTAGCATCTTCTGCATATCTAAACCTGTTCCAGCAGTGACTATATGATTTTGACATCCAAAACTTTATGCATATGTAAATGTGATTGTAAACTTTTGACTTGGGTGGTGAAATTTATTGTGTTTTAGGAAACAAGTAAATATCATTTGTAGCTTTTAAAGGGCAGTACCAAATACTAAATATTACATATAGTACTTAAAATATGATCTTTAAACAAACCAAGAACATCTGCACATCATCCTATTCAAAAGTTTACATCCCCAGTTCTTAATGCACAATGTTTTGAGCATCAGTGAATGTTTTCATGTTTTGTAATAGTTGTATATAATTTCCTCAGTTGTCGTCAGTGTAAAAAGATGGAGCTCAAAATTATACAGTCGCTGTTGGAAAGCGTTTAAAATATGCAGAAGATGCTAGAAAACCGAAGAATGTGTAGGACCTGAAATATTTTTTTAAATAACTACATACAAACAACATAACATACAAAAAGTATTGATCATCCATCATCCAGGTAATAACGCACATTAAGATAACTAAAAAACAATGATGCCTCTTAATATTTTCCCTATTGTTTTGTTATAATTTTTAAAAACTTGAATATTTAGCAGTGGGAATGTAAACCTGTGAGTGGAACTGAATATGACTGATGTGAGAAGAAGCAATAGTAAATAACCATAAGGCTTTTTAGTTTGATAACGTAAAGGAAGTTTTGGGAATTTATTAACCTCTGATTTGCCTATGGTTTTCAAAGCTGCATAAATCACAAATATAAAGTACTCGGATAATATCTAATGAAGCAATTTAATGGGATTAAGTGATGAATTCTGTTACCGCATAAGTAATCGACTTCATAAAATATATATACAACAAACAAATATTAAAATAATAATCTATATAATGATATACTAGCACCAGGAAGCATTAATGCTAATCTAGTGATAGTATGTGTTTATGTGGTTATATGTCTTTTAGAAGGATATTTTAATTTTCTTTAACTTTTTTTGGATAATAATCATCTGCCCGGAACAAAGTGTAATGTATAAGCCTGTGACATATGTTGTTCTTTCCTCTCTTACTAAAGGTTCTTCCCTGATCTGACCCTCTCCTTTAATAACTCCACATCTTCATTTATCCTACCATCTGTCACAGGGATCTCTTACTTATTTCTGCTTTATATAATTTTCTCATTTTCATTCTCATCCCCAAAGACTTCCTGTGCTTGGTTACTGATCCCCGTTTGCCCTTTATAAAACCTGCTCTGCCTTCCCTTTGAGTAGCATGTTGGACCACATGTCCAGGCGTTCTCGCTCCCTGCTCTCTCTTTTCCTGACCTCCCTTGCCCTCGCTTTATCTGTGCTGGCTTTCTGTACGTCTTACTGGTGTGAAGGAACGCACAAGGTGGTCAAACCTCTCTGCCTGTCGCCTGTCAAGATGAAGAACTGCGGCCAGAACAACAGTGAACCGTACACTACAGGTACAATGTAGTCTTCTGGTTTTATGTTACCTGTTTGATAAATCACAATCAGGCTGATATTCAGACCAACGATTCAACGATCATGACTGCAAGTATGACATTAGAGGAATAGTTCACCCAATAATTAACATTTGCATCTCGGATGGCCTGATGTCAGAGTCAGAAACTAACTTTCCATTAATTAACTGATTTCCAGCTGTATTTTTTATTTTTTACATGTGTGAGGGCAATTTATATAATGACCTTATTATTATAAAAAAAAACATACTATGTTACTTTAATCAATATTTTAAACTGTTGTCAATAACAGTAGACTGTTTAAAATTGTATCTAAATTATACATGTAAAAAACATGAGTTCATATAGGACTGCAATATTATGCCAAAAATCAGTATTGTAGATTATTGCTCTTTATATTGTAATAATGATTATTAATATCGATATAGAACACAGTATTAAACATTTTTGCTTCGTTTTGGGCGCTTCACATTCTAACTTCATAGACAAACATGCTGGTCTAAACCCCCCATTATAATCACTGAAGGTACTACATTCATCTTTTATTTACATCGTACCTACTCTGTGTTGTTTGCAATGACGGAATTCACTAACGTGCGTAATTAATAACAGCTCCGGCCAGGGTTGCCATGTTTTTGCAATAAAAACCCGCCCAATTGCTGCTCAAAACTAGCCCAATAGCGTTTCGAGGGGGTCCCCAGTTAAAAATCGCGTTCTGGGGGATAAAATACACGTTTTTTTCGGGGTTCCCTTGGTAAATTAGTATTTCAGGGGCTAAATATACCGTTATTGGCGTCGCTTCAACCCGCAGACATCAAAAACTACCCGCAGCAACAGTGTTAAAGTAGCCCAATTCCCAACTTGGCAACACTGGCTCCGGCGTTTTGAGCGCCGACTAATGGACCTCTGATTGGCCAGTCCATTCCTAAGTTCAACAGAAACGCGTTTGATTGGTTGTAAGGCTCAACGAAAATAGCAATCGGATGCAGTGTGAGCAGGCGTAATTTGTTGTTTAATTACGCAGGTGCATTTTGTGCCCCTTTGTCTTGAACTTATGGGGCATTTTTGTTCATTCTGGTGGCATTTTTCCCACCACCACTTGTTAATTTCCATCCCTGGCTGAGGGGTGAGTAAATTTTCAGTAAATTTTAATTTTTGGGGTTGAGCTATTCCTCTATGGATTGGACAGCTTAAAATTTAGAGTCAATATTGCCATTTGTTTTGGCTAATGATCTGCCAACAGAAATAGTTATTAATAATTAACTTTTGCACATTTAAGCAGTGCTACTAATGCTACAAACAGTGATTGTACCACCCCACTCATTCAGGTTACTGTCAGGCTAATTAGTTGTCCTCTTTTTTTCTTCAGAAAGCCCCACCCCGGATCCACGGAACCCATTACCAACTTTATCATCAAGGCGAAGGGAGGAACTGGCCAGGATTCGACAAAGACAATTGGCCAATGCAGTGCACTACATTTGGGAGACGGGAGAAGACAAGTATACCTTCAGATATTTCCACACAGGATTTTGGGAGTCCTGTGAAAAACATGCTGATGGTAAGAAAACGTCTCATCAAGAGACATTAAAAAGAGTTCACCCAAAAATAAAAAATCTACTCACCCTGTTGTTGTTCCAACCTATAAACCACAAAAGGAAATGTTAGGCTAGACCTTCATGCTGCTCTTTCCCATGTAATGAAACTAAAAGTTGTCCATTTTCGTTCCACAAAATTAATTGTCAAATTTGCTGAATCGGTCACACTAAACAGGAATTCTCAGTTCTGGCCCCTGAGATTCACTTTTCTGCAGAGTTTAGCTTTACCCTTTAGCAAACTCACCTGCCTGTAACTTTCTAGTAATCTTGAAGATCTTGATTGCCTTGTTCAGGTGTTTTTGAATAGCTGGAACGCGGAGCTGCTTTGAGTCCAGAATTGAGAACCCCTGCTTACAGATGTCAGAACTGATGTGGCAAATCTTTAATGCGCTATATTTCAATATAAGCAAATGTGGACAAAATTTCAGAAATGCAACAGATGATTTAAAAACAATTTATTATTTGTCTTATCCTTTCACAAATCTACCAGAAGTCTTCAGAGGACTTATGGGCCATTCTACAGAATTGGTTCAAAGTCAAAGTTGGAAACATCTTGGAAAAAAAAATTCTTTTTCCATAAATTTTGTATGTATGCAAATTGTATAATATCCAAGGTACACATTAATTGTGCGGTTAATTCTCATATTGTATTTTCAGAAAGTTTTGGAATGTCTGTCCTCTCATCAAATTTGTCACTACCAAAAACAGTAATATATAATTTAATAAGAAGGGTTTTTGCTTACAACTTCCTTGTAAATAATTTTTTTTCTATTGTATTACAATTTTTTTCAGAGGTAAAGCAATAATAATTAAAATTTGAATAATATTTCAAGTGTGATTTTAATAATATTTCAAGTGTGTTTTACCCAATTTTTGACATGCCTAAAACAATTTACCTCAAAAATCTACTCACACCTTGTAACTATGAGAGAGAGGGACACATGAATATTTCCTGATCATAAATGTATGGGGTGTTGTTAAAATTAGTCTCAGCCAATGGACTAAAACATACACTGTTTCGGCAGTGACATGAAAAAGCAGCACACTTTTTTTTACGTAAAGTTTCATAATTTACAAAGAAAATATAAAATAAATATATATATTTTTAAACTTATTAAAAAAAAAAAGCAACAATGGATTTTTAAATGTTCAATATTGTTTTCATAAGTTGAAATATAAAGGTTAGGGCTCGGGACAGCCACCTCCCAACTGAAAGTACCCAATAAATTATGACTTTATATGTATTAAACTTACTGATATTTGAAATATTATTGTGAGTTTCAATAGATAATAGAAGGATCTTTGTAAACATCTTAGATTTGAATTTTTAAATGCTTTTTAAATGTGTTTTTTTGGTTGTTGGGACAGCAGTTTGCACCAGTTCTGTAGAATGACCCATATACTGTAGTGTACAAGTTGATTCAATTTTATAGTGCCTTTGACATTTTAATTGACAGTCCCTGCTTAACTTCACTTTTATTTCTTGGAAAAGAGCTGCATGAACACTCAGTCAAATTTATCCTTTTGTATTTCATAGAGGAAAAAAAGTCATAAATTTGAACCATGATGGTAAATGACACAAATTTCATATTTGAGCAAACTATTACTATCATTTTCATTAAATTGCAGTTTTTACGATCATTTTGGCTCTAATTTTAGAACCTAATGCCGTTTTTAAAAACTCCAAGTTTGAACAATGTCGATAACCAAACAGTTAACGGTAGCCATTGATGTCAATTGTATTGTTTTTTACATTCTATGGAAGACAATGGCTACCATCAACCAACAAAATCTTCTTTTGTGCTGAAGAAACTCATACAGGTTTAGAACAAGTGAAGGATGAGTGAAAAATGTCAGAATTGACATTTTTGTGTGAACTACCCCTTTAAGAGTAATAAACGTTATTTATCATTTAAAGCAGTTTTTGTAAATTGATATTTAGATTATTGTACTGAAATGAATAAGACAGTAATCTCAGATGCAGTGTGTGAATTGCTTTTTAAAACAGGAATACTTCATGCTATGTTGTTTCATTCTGAAAAGGTGATGAACAAATGAACTTAGGTTTATGTGTATTGTATCTACACAGTTGCAGAAATTTGAAGTTTTCTATCTAGAATTTTGAATAAATTACATAAAGTTCTAAAATTGCTGCCGAAGTAATTGTAAAAAAAATTATAATCATAATAAATCATCAAAATCACACACCAATTTTAAAATGCTTACCACTTATCTGTCATATAATTATATTGTTGAGTGTGTCAGACGTTGGATTTCATTGGTATTCTTGTTCATTCTGTTACCTTACAGGAGAACGATGTCGCCGGTTCTTGGATCTTACTCCTGGAGAGACTCATGGTGAGAGTGCAGTGTGTGTTTGTGAAATGATCTCTGCAGAATGATTTAACCAATGATGTGTGTAGGTGTATCTCTACCTTCAAGTCTTTCTGTGTTTGTACAGGATGTGCTTATATAAGTGAACTGTGTGCATGTGTTCCTCTCTGCCTGCTGCAGGTGTTCTGTGGTTGTCAATGATTGCTGAGTTCATGTACATCAGTTTGTTGGGCATGGGCTTTCTACTCATGTGGGTTGAAGTGTTGTGTGCTCATAAAGAAATGCATGCACTCAAAATCAACGCTTTCGCAGCCATATGTACAGTGCTCTCAGGTAAACCAGCTGTCCTTGCTTCTCTCTTGTGGCACATTTTGGTATTGCAGTCTTTGGTTATTATTGCTAATGTATATTATTTTGGCTTCCCCCTACTTTTTTCTTTCAGGGCTGTTAGGGATGGTGGCTCATATGATGTACACTACTGTATTTCAGCTAACTGTGATTGTCGGGCCCAAAGACTGGAGACCTCAGACGTGGGACTATGGCTGGTCATTTGCGTGAGTACACTTACATATTAAAGGAGAAGTCCACTTCCAGAATAACCATTTATAAATAATTTACTCATCCCCTTGTCATCCAAGATGTTCATGTCTTTCTTTCTTCAGTCGTAAAGAAATTATGTTTTTTGAGGAAAACATTTCAGCATTTTTCTTCATATAATGGACTGATATGGTGCCCCGATTTTGAACTTCCAAAATGCAGTTTACATGCGGCTTCAAACAATCTCAAATGCGGTTGTAAACATTCCCAGCTGAGGTCTTATCTAGCAAAACCATCGGTTATTTTCATAAAAATAATACAACTTATATACTTTTTAATGCCAAACCCTCGCCTTGTCTTACTCTGCCTGGACTGTTTTTGTTCCGGTTCATGACAGTTAGGGTATGTCGAAAAACTACCATCTCATGTTCTCCCTCAACTTCAAAATCGTCCTATATCACTGTTTTACCTTTTTTGTTAAGGGTGTTTGATCTTCTTTGCATGTTCACTTTGTAAAGATTGGGTCAGTACTTCTGCAGCGATGTAGGATGATTTTGAAATGATTTTTGAAGTTGAGGGAGAAAATACGATTGGAGTTTTTCGACATACCCTAACTGTCTTGAACCAGAATACACAAAGTACACACAATATATTTTCATCCAGTTTATGTATAGTAAATTTCAGCTTGATTGTGATTGGATTAAAGATGGAGTTTATTCATATGAGCTTTATAGATTATTATAGAAATGCTAATAAACACTAATTTTCCTTTCTTTTACATGCTCCTTTTACTCGGTTCTCAACTCCAAGACTGGCATGGGTGTCTTTCAGCTGCTGCATGGGTGCTGCAGTTATGACCCTTAATTCTTACACAAAAACAGTCATTGAGTTGCGTCACCGCCAGAGGCTTCGATTAGAGGAAGCCCGCGCTACAAGCCACGCTCCGTCCTATGATGAAGTGGTTCCTGGAGGTGGGCTGTATTCTGTTAGTGGCCTATTACAGTGTCCAAATGGGATGATAGACTCTATGTGGGCGTCTGATAGGAGCATGGGACTGGTGCAAGAGAGGGATGTGCCCACCCTGGTTTTGGTTGGAGGATGTGGACAGGATTCGTGTGAGGACTGCGAGAGAGAGATGGATGAGATGAAAGAGGCCATGAATGGAATAGATTCTCCTTGTTAAACATGGATGATGGGAGTTGAAGGGATAGTTCATGCAAAAATGAAAATTTTGTCATTGTTTAGTCACCATCATGTTATTTCAAACCTGTATGATGGAGCCCAGTGGATGGAGAAGAAAAAAATCTTAAAATATCTTCTTTTATGTTCCACAGAAGAAAGTCATACAGATTTGGAATGACCTGAGAGTGGGTAAATGATGACTGAGTTTTTATTTTTGGGTGGAATTTCATTGTAATTAGTTTTTTCAACAAAGGCCTTGTATGTTTTGTTTGCCTGATTAACTGACTGACTGACTAGCAAAAACTGTCTATGCAAAATGTCTGTATAGATGATTTTTTCAGGTATGTCTGTGGCTGAAATTCAGTCAGTATGAGATACTGTACTGTGTGTAGACACACAGTAGGTGTGAGGACGTTATCATCTTCTGTGTGTGAGTAGATTTACAAGTGTGAGGATTCTGGAAAATGTCATTTATATATTGAAAGGTATGAGATTTTTGAGTGGATTACACTGAGATTACACTGAGACAAAGCCTGTGTTATTTTCATGTTTTATTTTAACCAGAAAGGTTTTCTGTTATATTTCAGATTTCTGCTGTATCGTATAAAAAAATAATAAACAATCAAACAAGCAAGTAAATACTGAAATAAATTCAATACCATATATATATATTCTTACACACACACACACACACACACACACACACACACACACACACACACACACACATTGTGTTTTGTGAGTGTGGGGACTACATAGACTTCTATAGTTTTTATACTGACCAAACGATACTGTTTATCCCCTCACCCAACCCTAAATCTACCCCTTACAGAAAACATGTTTGCATCGTTACATTTTCAGATAAACATCATTTACTATTTTTAATAATTTATTTACATTGTGAGGACCGCAGGCCCGTCCCCACAATGTCAAAAATTTCAGGTTTTACTATCCTTGTGGGGACATTTGGTCCCCACGATGTAGCAAAAACAAGTACACACACACACACACACTACCAGTAAGATTTTTAATGTTTCTTTTTCTTTTTTAAAGAAGTCTCTTCTACTCACCAAGTCTGCATTTATTTAATCAAAAGTACAGCATAAACAGTAAAATTTTAAAATATTTTTACTATTTAAAATAACTGTTTTTTATTTGAATGTATTTTAAAATGTAATTTATTGCTGTGATCAAACCTAAATTTTTAGCATCATAACTCCAGTCTTCAGTGTAAAATAACCCTTCAGAAATCAGTCTAATATTCTGATTTGCTGTGCGAGAAACATTTTTTATTAGTAGTATCAATATTTAAAACAGTTGAGTAAATTTTTTTTTTTTTTCAAGATTCTTTAATGAAAGATCCACAGATCAGCATTTATCTGAAATAAAAAGCCTTTTGGGGGGAAAGAAATAACATAAATTTAATACTTTTATTTAGCAAGGATGCTTTAAATTGATCAAAAGTGATGATAAAGACATTTATAATGTTACAAAAGAATTCAATTTCAGATAAATGCTGTTCCTCTGGACTTTCTATTCATTAAAGAAACCTGAAAAAAAAAATCTACTCAGCTGTTTTCAACATAAATGTTTTTGAGCAACAAATCTGAATATTAGACTGATTTCTGAAGGATCATGTGACTGGAGTAATGATGCTAAAATCATTTTACTATTTTAAATAGTAAAACTCTTTCAGCATTTCACTGTTTTTGTTGTACTTTGGAGCAAACAAATGCAGGCTTGGTAAGCAGAAGAGACTATAAAAATATTTTATTAAGAAGCTGTAAACTATTCACCTGGTATTCGCCATTTAATCTTATACTCTAATACTTGTGAAAAAAATGTCTGTCACCTTATCTGATGTACAGATTTGTTTAAAAACATTATTTTTTATCTTCTGTTCCTGCAAGATGTTCACATTAGGTAATAAACTTACCTGTAAAAATAACAAAGACTAAAACACATGAAATATCTACTAAATGTGGAGTTGTTGCAAAAATAAAATGATGTTATTATTTTTGTTATGGCATTTTCACTCACCTCTAAGAATGTTGGATAACACATTGGTCCCACTTTATATTAGGTGTGTTTACCTTTATCTTTACTTTGTATGTAAGAAAAAACAAACAAACAAACAAAAAACCTAGGTACAGTGTTACTTGCTGTTGAGGTGGGATGGTATGGTTGAAGGTATAGTTCACCCAAAATTAAAATGTCTGTCTGTCATTAATTACTCACCCTGATGTCGTTCCAAACCTGTAAGACCTTTGTTCATCTTTAGAACACAAATTAAGATATTTTTGATGAAATCTGAGAGCTTTCTGACCCTGCATAGACAGCAACGCAACTACCACAACTACCACAACTACTTACTACCTATAAAGGTAGTAAGGACATCATTAAAATAGTCCACGTGACATCAGTGGTTCAACTGTAATTTTATGAAGCTGTGAGTATACTTTTTGTGTGCAAAGAAAACAAAAATAACATCTTTATTCAACAATTTTATCGATGTCCTTACTTCCATTTTAATGTAAGTTCATAGTAGCTAAAGGAGAAGTCCACTTCCAGAACAACAATTTACGGATAATGTACTCACCCCCTTGTCATTCAACATGTTCATGTCTTTCTTTCTTCATTCGTAAAGAAATTGTGTTTTTTGAGGAAAACATTTCAGGATTTTTCTCCATATAATGGACTGATATGGTACCCAGAGTTTGAACTTACAAAAGGCAGTTTAAATGCGGCTTCAAACGACCCCAAATGCGGTTGCAAATGATCCCAGCCGAGTAAGAAGGGTCTTATTTAGCGTAACGATCGGTTATAAAAAAATACAATTTAAATACTTTTTAATCTCAAACACTCATCTTGCCTTTCTCTCCATGAACTCTGTGTATTCTGGCTCAAGACAGTTAGGGGATGTTGAAAAACTCCAATTGTATTTTCTCCCCTCAACATCAAAAATCATTTCAAAATCATCCTGCATCACTGCAGAAGTACCGACCCAGTCTTTGCAAAGTGAGCATGCAAAGAAGATCAAACACCCTTAACAAAAAACGGTAAAACAGCGATATAAGACGATTTTGAAGTTGAGGGAGAAGATGAGATGGGAGTTTTTCGACATACCCTAACTGTCATGACCCAGAAAAAAGGTCGGGAAGAGCAGGACAAGACGAGCATTTGACATTAAAAAGTATATAAATTGTATTATTTTTATGAAAATAACTCTTTGTTTTACTAGATAAGACTCTTCTTCCTCGGCTGGGATCATTTACAACCGCATTTGGGATCATTTGAAGCCGCATTTAAACTGCATTTTGCAAGTTCAAACTCTGGGTACCATATCAGTCCATTATATGGAGAAAAATCCTGAAATGTTTTCCTCAAAAAAACACAATTTCTGTACGAATGAAGAAAGAAAGACACAATCCTCTTGGATGACAAGGGGGTGAGTAAATTATCTCTAAATTGTTGTTCTGGAAGTGGACTATATAAAGTGGGCCCCTTACAATCACTGTTGTCCAATGTGATATTCCTGGTGTTTCTTCTGTTTTCAGACACTATAATTTAATTATGACAAATATTCAGTATGGCAAAACAAAGAAAGAGATGGCATATTAAAGAGATCCAAATTGAGAAATGGAGAGAGAGAGAGGCTGCACTAGGAAGATGGAGATTTTGAAAGTCTTCTTTGCGATGTTGGACAGGCGATTATGTCAGTAATCCTAACTTGGACAAAGACAGCGAGGGAACTGACGGTTAGTAAACAGTGTTATGAAGATCTTTTAAAGATCCTAACTGAGTCTCTTAAACAAAATATTGCAAACGTACTCATATACAGACTCACATTTACCTGTGTGCTTAAAGTATATATCTGGCCCAACTTTGCCATGCATTGACACACACACAAAGATAATCCAGGATTATGGGTAAATTTGCCACGGGCATGTTAAACCTCGGCCTCTAGTGGACCGCTTGAGATTAATGTGCTGCCCATTCCAGCGGTTCACTTGAACTCTTCACCTCACCTAATCAATCACACACAAATTCACACATACAGACACAGAATAGTAAAACTCCTAATAGCTTTACAGATTTGGTTTTATTCCACAATAGTTGACATCAAAAAACAAATTTGCATAATAGAAATGACAAACATTATTGTGCTATCATCCAGGATGCTAAGTCTGAATGAAATTATCTTATTTGTTTCCCCACACAGCCTAGTGGCTTTATCTGCCTTCATATGTATTTTTCTTATTTTACAAGAAAAATATGAATTATCTTGTTCTCACTTTAATTCATAAAGAAAAAATGTTTGCTTACAGCTCAAGAGTATCATAATTTCATCTGCCAGAAACGCTTCTTCAGTCTACATACAGTATTTCACACATTTCAACATTATTATGTTCCCAGATGCGACATTTTGCTATCACTTTGCTCTATCCTCATTCTGTCTATCACGACTCACTTGAAACATATTGAACTTAATGGGCTTTCAAATATTTACAGAATGATTTATGTTGCACTAATACAAGAAACAGGACTGATGTGCCCAGATTAAAAGGGTAAAAACAAACAAAATGGGAAAAAAGAAAATACGGGGAAGCACATGGCTAATGGAAATTATATAACAGCAAAATATAGTGCACTATTGTTCTCGTTTTGTTATTACTTTTTGCCCTCATATTGAATAAGGTGGATCGCTTCTTCATTTTCAAGAATGCCTTGAATAAACTCACCCTCGGCCAATCGCTCTGAAAAAACAAACAAACAAACAGAAAGAGTGACAACACTCAGTACTACTGAACAAATTTACATATTAAATCTTTTAACAGCAGCCTTTTGACATTACTTTACGCTGGCATTATATTTGCTTTGTAATTAAGGTGGGAAATGCAAAAATATATTCAAACATATATTTATAAATTTATATTAAAACACACTAGAATCTTTTATCATGTGCCCACAGATGGCAGAAATTATACACACACACACACACACACACACACACACACACACACACACACATTCCTGTGATTTTAAAACTACATTTTTAGCATCATTACTCCAGTCACATGATCCTTCAGAAATCATTCTAATATTCTGATTTGCTGCTCAAAAAACATTTATTACTATTAAGTAGAAAAGTAGAATATTTCAGGTTTCTTTGATGAATAGAAAGTTCAGAAGCACAGCATTTATCTGAAATAGAAATCTTTGGTAATATTATAAATGTCTTTATCATCACTTTTGATCTTTTTAAAGCATCCTTGCTAAATAAAATTATTAATTTCTATCATTTCTTTCCCTCGAAAAATTAAGCTGACTCCAAGCTTTTGAATGGTATGGTATATAATGTTACAAAAGCATTTTATTTCAGATAAATGCTGATCTTTAAATCTTTATATTCATCAAAGAATCCTGAAAAAAAATATTCAGCTGTTTTAAATTATGCTATTGATAATAACAATAATAAAAAATGTTTCTAGAACAGCAAATCAACATATTAGAGTGATTTCTGAAGGGTCATGTGACACTGAAGACTGAGGTCATGATGCTGAAAATTAAAAAGCTTTGATCACAGAAATAAATTACATTTTAAAACATATTCAAATAGAAAGCGGTTATTTTAAATAATAAAAATATTTCACAATATTACTGCTTTTGCTGTATTTTGGATCAAATAAATGCAGTCTTGGTGAGCAGAAGAGTAAAAAAAAAACATTAAAAATCTTACTGTTCAATATATTTTGACTGGTGGTATATATAGATATAAAAACATGATATTACCATTATCTTTTTTATCAAAGAATGACCACAGTTTGTCTGCTCTCTTCTCAGGCGTGTTCTCATCTGCTGGAAGATTTTCCTGTTCATCCTTGGGGATCAGCTTAAAGATAGCCTGAGGATCAACAAGATGAAAGAAAAGAGGAGGTAAAGAGTGAGGAAAGAAATAGCACACTAATTCTAAGATAATACTATAATATTAGATAATAATATTATCTAAAATTATTATATTATATTATATTATATTATATTTTCACATTGTGGGGTTATTATTTATTTATTTATTTATTTGTCCCAGTGAGGAAAACAGCTTTTAAATCATACAGAATGATCCTGCTAATACTGCTAAAATAGCAGGAGGTTTTGTGTGAGGTGTAGCTTTAGTGGTAAGGTTAGGGTAAAGGGATAGAAAATACAGTCTGTACAGTATAAAACTGATTATGCCTATGGAACGTCCCCATAAAACATGAAAACCAGTGTGTGTGTGATTATTTTATACTAATAATACAGTCTAGCCACCATTTTCAATTCACCTTATCAATACAGCCAACCTGTTTTACCCAAACAGTATTAATTTTCAGACCAAATCTAGTTGACAGTGAAAATCTCTGTGACAACCACATCCATTAGTTAATTGGAGTGTCAAATGAATGACCATCTGCACTTCTGATAATGCTTGTCTGGAGGTAATCGTCATAGATTAGGAGCACTAATGCCAAGGGTCAAGGGTCATTATACATAGACTTTAGTTTTACCTGACCACAGCTGACCTGGATCTGAGTGGTCCAGTGAGCCGACGAGATGTTTATCTCTGACACGTAAGACACGTACGAATAATGCAGATTAGAGGTCGTGCCAAAGCTCCTGCCAAAACCACACACTGCTTGGCCTCAGTACAGCTCAGTCTGTAATGCTCTTTTGCATTCAGTCACTGACACGATAGCAGTGACATTTACACTTATAAATCAACAAACTAGTAATCACAAATCCTGAGTATAAGGTCAAATGCTAATGGTGTGTAGCGAGGATAACCGTTTTAAAAATACATCCATAAATACCTAGTAAACAATGCATCAAAAAGGGAATGGTATAACTTTTCGTCCTGATGTATGACTCTTTTCCTGCTCAATAAAAAACAAGATTTCTTTCTAGTGTTTGTCTAGCTGTATATGTACTGTGTAATTTAAGCCGCATGTTTGCTGTGACTCCTGCAACCCACTTATCCAGCATTTTTCTAAAAAAAAATATGGTAAACTGTAATCCCCCCACCCACCTGTCTAATGGGTGTCTGCGTTTGAAAAAGCCTCTGTGTACGTTTATTGTTCAAGCTAAACCATTTATCGGATGAATTATTCTGGGATTGGCCGATTGCATTAGCCATGCTCCAAGGCGAGGGCTTGTTAGGTCAAAGATCATAAGACGTTTGGCTTCTTTCTTTTTACTGAGGCCTTGTGTGTCTGTTCAGTACTGCTGACTGAACAAAACTAAGAGAGAGAATAGCATAGATTCACTGATTGAATACAGAATATGTGATGCGTGAAATTTTGTCGTTATTTACTTAACCTTTATGAGTTTCTTTCTTATGTTGAACACAAAAGAAGATATTTTGAAGAACCAAACTGTTGTTGGTCCCCATTGACTTCTATAGGGAAAGAAACACTATGGAAGTCAATGGGGACCATCAGATGTTCAAAATATCTTCTCTGATGTTCAAAGAAGAAAGAAACGTATACAGGTTTGGAACGACATCAGGGTGAGTAAATGATGACAAATTTTTCATTTTGGGTGAACTATTTCAATGCATTAATAAGTACCATATAGGGGCAAGTTGGGCTATAAAGATTGCATCAAATATCCATTTACACAGATTTATGTTTTCAGTTTGGTTTCAAACATCTTATAAAGATTTGGTCAATTTTGTCTTCTAA
The DNA here is from genome assembly GCA_012976165.1 of Labeo catla. NCBI lineage: Eukaryota > Metazoa > Chordata > Actinopteri > Cypriniformes > Cyprinidae > Labeo > Labeo catla. Next base: position 39,066 of record VONZ01001863.1, read on the forward strand.
AACGTAAATTTGTAATAAGTTTAAACAAGTGAACACAATAAAATCACACTGGGATACATTCAGAGTAGAATCAACTATATAATGAAGGCAATTTTTAGTCAAAATGTTGAACTGTGATTTCAGGACAAAGATACTTAAAATATATATCTGGTGTAGGGCAACATATGTTTTTAATTGATGATATTTTTTGTCATTTCATGTTGTTTTACTGAAATTTCAATTTGCTGGTTAATGGGAGGTTCTATTGTGACAAGTTACCCCTGTTTGACAACTTATAGTGTGACAGCATACTTCACATATAGGGGCATGTTGTCACAAAAAGTCAATGTGCATTTAATAATCTTTTTTCTAGAATAGACAAAAAGGTACAAAATTGTAACTGGAACAGTACACTTTCAAAAGGTAGTAATATGTACTTTTAAAGTACACTACAAGGGGAAAAAAATGTGTATGATGTCCAGGCAGAAAATTACCGGTACATTTTTAGTTAAATGGTTCTATGTGACATTTTTTGTCAAAACTGAGTTATTCACATATTCTTATTTTGTGACAACTTATTTACATTATGTGAGAACTCTATAAATGTATAGAATTCCTTAGAATTCCAAGGCGGCGAAATATACAGACATTTTCTTCAACCCTAGAACACAACACAATGTAATGTGTAATTCAAAACATTAGTAAAACACGTGCAAAAATCAATACAAAAACATCCTTCATTTTAGCACTGTACATTGGGACATATTTTTACTGTTTTTTTTTTAAGACTATACTAATATGTACTTTTAAACTACTAATATGTACAGTTCCTGCCTTTTAGGTGCCTTTTAGTTTTTATACCTCAAGGTATCACCCCAGTGACAGCTTTGTACCTTTTTTCTTCGAGTGTGGAGAATAACGGTGGAAATGTGGAAATCAGCTTACTCATTTATGCTATGACTTTGAAGCCAACAGTGCCACAAATGCTATATATTTGTGAAGGTCAACTTTTGACCTACCTGACAGATTTCTGCCACTTCTGACTTGGTGATGTAGCCGTTCTTGTCGACATCGAAAAGCGAGAAGGCCCACTCCAGCTTCCGCTCCGTCTTTCCAGTTGATGTCATATGCAGAGCAATAATGTATTCCTTGAAATCCAACGTTCCGTCGTCGTTCTGATCGAAGGAACGGAAGACGTGCTGGGCATACGACGTGGCATCGCTATCTGGGAAGAAGCGTTCGTAGATCTTTTTAAACTCTTCTGGTGTGATACGGCCAGAAGGACACTGCTTCTGGAAGTTCTCGTACCACTGTGACAGTTCATTCTCTGAGAATTTGGTATTGAGCTTGAGATCCTCCAGGATCTCCTTGGACATAGCACTGCTTTTGGCATTCCCCATTTTTTGCTGCTGGTGGAGAGCACAAGCAGGGATTCAGGGAGTGTTGTTCCTTTTCCAATCAGAGATACACTATATTATATAGAACCTCTCTGCAGTTAGTGTCCCATAAAATCTTGGTTTTCCTTGTGAGAAATGATGGACTGATAGATGTTACACCCAAATGTTGACAGAGGAAGAGCAGTGTCCGTTGTAATGAAGCTCTCAAATGTAAATGGAAGAATGAGCGCTGATCGATGATGCTGGCTGCTGATGGGTGGGTGAGTGAGTGGGGGTGGGGCAGGTGAACTTAGGCTGTTACCTTTGAATGCAGGTTTAAGTCGTTAAAGAGGGATTTGACATGGCTGAGCCTCTGAGCCCCAAATCAACAGCTTGGGACTGTCCCCTTGCATAAATGATTACAATAATAATCCAGAACACAGAACAGAAGATCTTACAAATGAATTGCACGATCTACCTTTATGAAAATACCCATTTCTCATTACATCTTCAGCTTGTTGATCATATACATGTTATGTGACATATCAAGCATTATTTTGAATAGTTCTAACTTAATATGTAATAATTGTAACATTAGTGAATCTAGCTAACTAACATCTTTTATTTCATATTTTAGGTTTTGTTGAAATTGCAAAATTGACTTGAGATGATCAAAAAAAAAACATTGCACAAAACAGTAAGGTTTTGCACGACATACGTTTTGTTTTGTTTTCCAGCAGAAAGTGTGTTTGTGAATTTATATACTGCATGGAGTTACATAGTAGTGTAATTTCCACCTATTGTTACAAATTAGCATATTTTTAAAATGGTCAGTTTATTAATGTGATAATGGTGTTTTTTCCCCCAGTAACCTTTTAGCATAAATCCAGAGATCATTTGCTTGAGTGGCCTTCTTGGTGGCCTACATTATCACACAGCTGACTGATATCACCAGTTATTATAAGCAATTACGGCCATGCTTAAATGTATGAAAAGCGCAGTAAAGTCAATAACAATAAGTCCTGAAAATACAGTCATGTCCTCAACTGACAGTCTTAGTCCTCTTACTGAGACATCAGAGCATTTTGGCACAGAGAGCGGCATCCAGACAACTAAACTGACCTTTTGCGACATTTAAAATAAGGCCATGTTGTAGAGACGCTCTTATTTTTCCTCAGCTTGATATCTTGTGTCTTACTAAATTGTATAACTGATCAGTTAGGTTGTGTGGATGGCTAAATTAAAAAAGGTTTATTTTATTTATCTTCTGTTAATTTCATCTCACAAACTCAACACTTTCACTAAGTGTGAGACTGATGTCTGTATCAAGTTCATTGAGGTTAATTTGAGACACCTCTTGGTTTTTGTTTGATTTTATTTCAATTGCCTGTGGTAATCAGGGGATGGTTAAGCCTGGACCTGACATCTGCTGTACCCTCTTTTCCAGGAAGCTTCCCTCTTTTAATCTTATTGCTGTACTTTTCACCTCTCTACAACTTTTCATGCCACCTGTCGTTTATTAGGTCTATTGCCCCTCTCTCTCTGGTGCATGTTTTCTAATTTACTATATTATGCATCATTTTCAGTTCAGTGTCAAACTTAAGCAAACTTAAGACTTTATCTTACTTACTGAATAGATATTGCCCATAATGGTTTTGTGTCTGGATTTTAGGCCTTAACTTTGACACTTACACATAAACTATAGTGGGTACTCCAAAATTTATTCGGTTTGGTACAGTGAATAATGGCAGTTACTAGTCTGAGAGCATTTAAAAGATCATAAAAACTTAAATTTATGCAAACATCAAGTGAAAAACAGTAGCTGGCAGCCATTTGTAATGAGGTGCAGGCAATGACATTTTTCTTGCTGGATTTAGGGCCAGATTTACTAAACAGGGCTAACTTTCAAATGAATGCCCTCATGTTCTGGTCTCCATATAAGTCATGTTGAAACAGGGTTAAAAAAAAAGAAAAAAAAAAAAAGAAGGTTGACTGAATTAATTAATTTTAAACTAATAAAAATGTGCGCAGGGTTAAGCTGCTTAAAGGAGAAGTCCACTTCCAGAACAACAATTTACAGATAATGTACTCACCCCCTTGTCATTCAAGATGTTCATGTCTTTCTTTGTTCAGTCATAAAGAAATTGTGTTTTTTGAGGAAAACAGTTCAGGATTTTTCTCCATATAATGGACTGCTATAGTGCCCCGATTTTTAACTTCCAAAATGCAGTTTAAATGCGTCTTCAGACGATCCCAAATGCGGTTGTAAACAATCCCAGCCAAGGAAGAAGGGTCTTATCTAGCGAAACAATCGTTTATTTTCATAAAAAAAATACAATTTAAATACTTTTTAATTTCAAATGCTCATCTTGTCTTGCTCTCCCTGAACTGTGTACTCTGGCTCAAGTCAGTTAGGGTATGTCGAAATGATGTCGATCGTATTTTCTTCCTCAACTTTTAAAATCATTTAAAAATCATCCTACATCGCTGCAGAAGTACTGACCCAGTCTTTGCAAAGTAAACATGCAAAGAAGATCAAACAGCCTCAACAAAAAAGGTAAAACAGCGATATAGGATAATTTTGAAGTTGAGGGAGAACATCAGACAGAAGTTTTTCGACATACCCTAACTGTCATGAACCGTAAAAAAACGGTGAAGACCAAGACAAGATGAGTGTTTAACATTAAAGAGCATTACAACCGCATTTGGGATCGTTTGAAGCCATATTTAAACTGCATTTTGGAAGTATAAACTTGGGGCACCATATCAGTCCATTATATGGAGAAAAATGCAGAAATGTTTTCCTCAAAAAACATAATTTCTTTACGACTGAAGAAAGAAAGACATGAACATCTTCGATGATAAGCGGGTGAGTACATTATCTGTAAATTGTTGTTCTGGAAGTGCAGTTCTCCTTTAAGCTTAAAGGGAACCCCAGGCATTAAAACTTGTATGGCTTAATATAACATGAATGATGTCTCTTACTAAAATATGTAGTAGAAAACCCATAAAATATTTGTTATTTTAAAAAATCCACATTGTTTTATACATATTTTGGACTATGGGCCATTGTTTCGATGACGTCAAATGGTTGCACTCGGTGAGCTACTGGTGCTACCTGTTGCTATATTTACTGTAACACAACTCAGAAAATAAAAAACTGATATGATGACCACAGCTACTGAAAGAGCTTATGTGTGGCGATGGATATAAGTGCAGGTTTAAAACCATATTTTTTTTGGAATTAATCTAAACACCCCCGTATATTGAGTGAAATCCGCACTAAGAAACTCCTTCATTGGCTGCGGCTGCATTTACAACATACAGACATTTAAACTGTGCTGAGGACTCATCATCTGTTTAATAGAAAAAAGAGGTAAACTTTCACATGTCATCTGGATGTTTCCCCTGTCCCTATAAATTTCCTCTCATTAGGTCACACATTCATACCTTAAGCTGCATTTGAAACTTTCCAAAACATTCACTTGATACAGGTCTGCCCTACCTTTAATCACCCTGCATTTATTTAACTCCCTTGGAGACACCAGACATACCTCACTCTTCCCTCTTTTAGCACAGGGATTTTCTCTGTGCTATTCCAGGAATTCCAAAAGCACATTTATTGGATTACCTGTCAGAGCTAATTACAATGCACCCACCTTGACAGCAAACTGTGACATGCGGTGTACAAGGATTGCTGGGACTAGCGTAGAGATTTAGCCTAGTTGTTGTTGTGGTTGTGTGAGTGTGGGCGTATGTTAGTGGAGTGAATCTGGGCAAATTGCAAATGACAACTTAAAAGACAGTTTGTCAAAAAATACTTCTGAAAATGGATAACATCAAACAGGCTGACTCGTCAGGCATTTGCCACAAGATTTGAAAGGAAACACCCTCTTATGCAAGTGTTTACTGACGTCATGCTGTTTTCAAAAGTGTAATGGACATCTTATGCCTTTCAGGCTTGAACAGATCAACTTGTGCTTTGAATGAGTAGATCTTTAGGAATAACTAAACAGATTTTGCTAATAAAGAAATTAAACGAGACCTATTATGCCCTTTTTTTACAATATGTAATATAAGTCTCAGGTGTCCCCAGAAAGTGTCCATGACGTTTCATCTTAAAATACCCCACAGATCATGTATTATATAATTTTGAAAATGACTATTTTGAGTGGAAGCAGAAATGCACTGTTTTTGTGCATGTCTCTTTAAATGCAAATGAGCTGCTGTTCCCCGCCCCCTTTTCCAGAATAGGGCTGTTCCTTTACAGCTCTTATCTCAAATACTCAGCCAAAAACATCTGTTTGGTTTTGATTATCATGTCTATGACGCTGAAATCATCTGTTTTAAAACATATTAGTTTAAACTTCTGATATAGGGTTTTCTGAGCACACACAACCGAAGCACATGCAGAGAAAGCAGTTGTCACGTGGCATGTGAGTGGGTAAGTAAGTCCTCTTTCATGTCTTATTGTGCTTAAACTGTCAAATACACACAAGTTTATGGTAAAAATGTATGGGATTTACAAAAACATTTGGTTATGTTTATGAAGGTAAACAACTGGGAAAGAAAGCACATGTTTATATTAGATCTGTGTGGCAGCTGCGTAATAAAGTTTAAAAAATCAATAAATCAATTGCTCTCTTGTCTCCTCTAAGGTTGGGACTCTAGATAGTGTTCTGTGCTCATTTGTGCAGCCAAATGACAGGTTAGCATGTTCAGATTAACATGCAGATTAAGGGGCAATGATATTATAATAAGATCCCCTTTCTAAGTCACAGGGGGGAGCAAAATCTGACGTGTTATTTTTGTTTACAAGGTTGCAGAGAAAGGCTTACCAAAACAAAGTTCCTGCGTTGTCCTTTTTCACATTTTCTGGGTTGGTAGATGCACTGGGGACCCGATGATAGCTTCTAAACATGGAAAAAGTCATGATATATCACCTTCATCTCTCAAAAGGCATCCGATAATTCTTGAGCTTGGAAATGATTATGAGAAACAACCAAGTAGTGATTCAACAAAATCAACCAAAATGAGGCATGTAGACAGGATAGCCATTGAAATGCCAAAAGGGCAGGGGAGACCAAAGAGGAAATTTCTTTCAAAAGAAAAACCAAACTTTCTGCTTAGAAAACAATACCTCTTTTAAAAATCCAGCCGATTCTTAAGAAAAGGCAACAGTGAGGGTGGGAGCAGAGGAAGGGAGGGAGTCTTAGATAAATACAAGTTAATGGGTCATAATGAAGTCTAATGACAGACATCGCTTTCCTTTGGGACACAAAGGGCGATGGAAACAAACAAATGATAAGGAAAATAAAAAACAGTCCAACGGCTCTGTGGTGGGTACAGGCTGGTCTGCAAGTAGTGCCACACTATCTAAGTAGTTGCAGAGCACTGCGCTGGCATTCAACATGCTCTTGCATAAGAGAAAACATGTCTTTGGAGAACATTTTTTCTTTATGTTTTGGAATGAAAACTTATTGGTCTGACAAGTAGGAAAAAAAGGTGAGAAATTCATGCATTTAACTAAATATACATTTATGCAGTTTATATGATTTATACATTTGTGTGATACATAGGCCTAGCTATATACAGATGAAGTCAAAAGTTTACATACACCTTGTAGAATCTGCAAAATGTTAATTATTTTAACAAAATAAAAGGGATCATACCATATGCATGTTATTTTTTATTTAGTACTGACCTGAATAAGATATCTCACATTAAAGATCTTTACATATAGCCCACAAGAGAAAAAAATAGTTAATAGTTAATACCCTGGTAAAAATTTTACATACACTTGATTCTTAATACTGTGTTGTTACCTGAATGATCCACAGCTGTTTTTTTTTTTTTTTTAGATGGTTTAGATAGATTTTCATGAGTCCCTTGTTTGTCCTGAACAGTTAAACTGCCCACTAGAGAATTCTTCATGTCTCACAAATTCTGTGTATTTGAACCCTTTCCAACAATGACTGTATGATTTTGAGATCCATCTTTTCACACTGAGGACAACTGAGGGACACATATACAACTACTACAGAAGATTCAAGCGCTCACTGATGCTTCAGAAAGAAACACAATGCATTGAAACCAGGGTGGTGAAAACTTTTTGAATTTGAAGATCAGGGTACTCATTGAACTTTTTGTCTTCTGGGAAACATGTATCAAATATGTTCTGTAGCTTCTAAAGGGCAGTACTAAATGAAAAAAAGAGGCAAAATAAGAAAAAAGTACACATCTTCATTCTGTTCAAAAGTTTACACAGTCCCTCAGTTGTCCTCAATGTGAAAAGATGGATCTAAAAATCATACAGTCATTGGTAGAAAGGGTTCAAATACACAAAAATGCTAAAAAAAAATACCCACAGAATTTATGGGACCTGAAGGATTTTTCTGAAGAACAGCAGGCAGTTTAACTGTTCAGGACAAACAAGGGATTCATAAACAATCACTACACCAAAAAATCAAATAACACATTCAGGTAACAATACAGTATAAAAAAAATCAAGTGTATGTAAACTTTTGAACAGGGTCATTTTTATAAATTCAGCTATTCTTGTGGACTATATGTAAATGTCTTTTATGTGAAATATCTTATTCAGGTCAATACTAAACAAAAAAATAACTTGCATTCTGTATGATCCCTCTTATTTTGCTAAAATAATTAACATTTCGCAGATTCTGCAAGGTGTATTTAACTTTTGACTTCAACTGAGGTAATTTTGATGGCACTTAAAGGGATAGTTCACCCAAAAATTTAAATTCTGTTATCATTTACTCCAAGCCTGTATGACTTACCTTCTGTTGCAGAACACAAAAGAAGGTATTTTGAAGAATGTTGCTAACCAGTTTTGGTTACCATTGAAAGTAAATGTCTGTCAAAATATCTGTTCTTATGTTCCACAAAAGAATAAAAGTCTCACAGGTTTGGAACGACATGAGGGTGAGTAAATAATGACAGAATTTAAATTTTTGGGTGAACTATCCCATATTAATGACCACAAAATTAATAAACTATTCAAGATACTGATAGATAATAATAATTTTGACAATTAACAACATCAAAAAACATCATCCATATTTTCTTTCATGTATACATGGTCTTTCTATAATTCATAACACAATTTGTTATCACCACAGTGGCATTTAATATTCATAATGTGCTGATGTATATTCTGTGCTTTTGTATAACTGATAGGAGTATAGAAATGACTGACACATCCCTATGAGAAGAGATGAGAAGGACAGCTACTGAAGAAGCACAGCTTGGAAGGACAACTGCTTTCTAAAATCTTTGTTAATTTTGTTAAAATCAATATTTAAGGAGTTCAAAACAATTGTACATCAACAGGACAGACAGACAGCTTACTTCTGTGAAGCTCATTAATGATGGCAACAACTGTGGACCCTTCAGCTGATTCAAACCCCACCCAAACAGTGAAATATGATCCAAAGTCTGAAACTGTGACGTTACCAAATGGATTGGTTTCTGTGGCAGGTGTCACAGTGGTGACGGGGGGAGCAGAGCTGTCCTGTGGCTCCTGTATGTTGGCCTTTGGGATTTGGGGCACTCTGGTTGGTTTGAGTGTTGTGTTGGTGGGTTTGTGGGATCATTTGGAGTACAAGAACAGTGGTCTGTCACACCTTCTGGCCCTTGGATTGGTACTGCTACTCAGCAGTTTGGGTCTGATGGCTGTGACCTTCACCATCCGTTTCTTAATGAAAAAGAGAAGAATGAAGGCCAGGAGAGAGAGGGCAGAAGCAAATCTAGTGTTGGTTAATGAGTATGCAGAAGTTATTTTAAAAAGAGTCACAGTGTAATAGAGCAGTGACGTGAACTCCCTCTCTACTTTTTACCTGATCGTGGAGGAATATCACAGAAAATTCATTGGATTCAATGTGTTTGCTATTTCCTTTGTGTTTTCAGAACACAGAAGAGACATATTTGCTTCTGCATTCATGTCTTTATTAAACCTATACTGTATATCTAACTTTCAATGAACACTATTCCAGAGGTTTTTAGCTTTTAAATTGATGCAATGGCTCTAAATTGCATCTCGTTTTGAATATGTGTACTGTATCACTGTGTAATTTTTTCTAATCTGAGTGCATCTCTATTTTTGTAGTTATGTATTTTACTCTATACAATATATACAATATACACATAAATGCTATTTTTTCCATTGCCATATACTATCATTTAGGGGAGAAAAACACGAACACCTGACAACAGGACCAATGACAATTGCATCTGCATAATTGAGGAAATATAAGTATAGGCTGTAAAAAATGGCTGAAGCTTGTGTGCTTAAGAAAACCCACTGCAGTTTGATATGTGCTCATTTCTTTGTTACTGAATGTGTTATCTGAAAAACAAAAAACAAAACAAAAATATATGGAAATATACTAATAAATACAATTTGATATATCAAATAATACATTTGTGTGAAAATATAATGCTTAATTTTTTTTTTTTTTTTTTAATATATTGCAATATAGTCATGCTGCAATATACTCATACTGTATATACATATGCAAAATACATATATAGTAAATCAAGACAAAAACTGTAGCTTTATTGAAACACTCAATTAATATAACAGTTAGTGCTTGGGCGTATATAAAGCTGAACACATACTATCTCACTTTATTGTTTGCATATTTACACATTTGATAGATGAAAATATGTGTGCTTGTATATGAGAAAAATACCTGAAAATTTTACTAAAAACAAATATTAAAAGTTGGACAATTGGATATCTTGTTAACATCATGGCAACATGGAAACATGAAAACATTTATAACTTAATTGACTTAGTACTTTATGTAATGTGTACAAATACAAATACATAGATATATATCACAATGTATATTTTCCTCATAATATACTGAATGGACATGTTCCCATAAGATGTGAATATATATATATATATATATATATATACATTTATGTTCAAATATATTTAACATATAGTATATTACATAGTACAGTATATTAATATAGGCTATATTAATTATGTATTAATAAATGTCACATATGTTTCAGTATATTAACACAACATTACATAGTAACACAAAATATCATTCAGCATATTTTCAATATATAATAAATGATTTCATAATCAAAATAAATAATTTATTAATACATTTGTTAATCTATATAAATATGTATTCTTTGCATGAGGGTGGGTAACTTATCAGTGCCTTTTTGATGGGTTGAACCCAAGGTGGATTTATCAAGTAATGATCGAGACCCAAATAGGCATTGCAGCCTTTTTCAAACCTGTTTAGCAATCTTATTCTACTAATCAATTTTACTGAAAGCCATGTATGGTACAGTGTGCTATTTTAAATTATTTCATTGTAACACTGGTTAAACTTACACTGAATGTTCAAACATCATCTACTGAAATAAAAAAGAAAGAAAGAATTGTTCTGTGTAAAAAACGTAATATCTGTCTCCATCTGCTGGTCACTTTTATTATTCTTTGTAAGTGATTTACTTGCTAAAAAGTTATTCTGCCTGTCTTGAAAATAATACTTGAAATAATCATCAACTTATTTAATCACTGTTCTTACTTTATCATGGTGATTGTGAAATTGCTTATTAATAGTAGTGCAAATGAATTATTACTGATTATAATAATATTGGCATTATTATGTTTTATGTATATGTTTTACTAATACTAATTATACTGTTTTGAATATAATAATGGTGTAAGTTATTATAAGTAGCATGCTTGTCAGGAACACATATACTGTACAATGTGGAGAAAAACAGAAGAACATAATGCAAATGATTAAATATTAAATGTTAAAGGTGTCATTCGTATATATATTCACGCATTAGTATGTGCAAAAATTACCCACTCTAAAAAACTGAAAAGATGATCAACTTAATTATGATTGCTGGTGACAAAGCACAAATTGCAGTTATGCAGCAAAATTACAAAAGCACATTTGTCACCAAGTATTTGTCACCTACTTGTGTAATGTGCAGCCACTAGTGGACAATTACCAAACCACAAATAAAACCAAAATTTCAGTGTCATATACATTTCCAATATATGTATGTACAAGATATGTATTTGTTAAAAGTAGAATACAAATTAAAACTGTGAACAACTAAACATTTGTTTCTTCAGTAATAGCTGTCATATTCAGAATTACTGGGTGAGTTGCATAAAGCCTGTAGTTCTCCAACATTCTCCCTCAAAGTATTTATGAGGCCTGATGCACCCTGACTGTAAAGGAACTGATTCTCTGCAACATTTCCTGCCGCCTTCAACACATCTTTCATGGCGTTTATCACAGGCTGCCAGAGGATGAAACGTTGTGTGTGTTTCTCCAGTACAGTGACTCTTCCAGTAAGAACACTCAGTAGGTTCACAGCTCTCCTGACCATTTCTTGAAATGCAGCTGTGACCTCTAGATGCTGCTTCAACTCTTCAGTCTCCCTCTGAATTTTATTCAGCACCTTATCAGTCTTTTTAATCTCTCTCTCTATATTACAAATCTTGGATTGGTAATTAGACACCCTTTTTCTGTTCTTCATAACTTTGGAGTCATTTTCTTCAAGCTCGTTTTCAGCATCCCTGATAGCCTCTGAAGCATCCACTATTGTATTTACCCCATTATAGACAATTGCTGGACCTAAAGAAAAGCAAGAAATCACATCAGCCACAACAGATGATTAGTTGTGCTCTTTAGGATGATGGTAAATTTGTGGTAGTGATCAGAAGTAGAGGATTTCTCACCAGCAATCCATCCAGCAAATGGTATCAGTGTAACACCTACTCCTGCAGCTGCTACCCATCCACCTGTCTTCTTCCTGTCTTTCTGTTTTCTTAATGCACGTTTTGTTGATTCTACATTTTTTTGGGCCTGCTTCAACGCTGCTTTAGAAGACTTTAATAATTCTTCAGCAGATTTCTTCTCAGTATGTAATTTATCCTTGGCCATACATTTTTCCTTCTTTTGCTGCTCAACATTTCCCTTTTCTTTAATAAGTCGCTCCATCCATTCATCGAAATATCCCAGTTTTTTTTCAATTCTTGTCTCTGATTTTTTCAGGTTTCGCTCAGCGTTCTCAATATGTCTCCTGATTTCTTCATAATTGGAGCATGTGTCAGTGGTGGGATCAACTTGTGCATCCAAGAGTGACTTGCAGATGTTAGAGATGGAGACAATTCCCTCATTTAGAGGCTCAACAACTGCCTCCATAGACTGCAAATGCTTAACACTGCGAAGATACAGTGTGAAGATATAGAATAAGACAAATAATAATAAAAAATACTAAATAAGTAAATAAATAAATAAAAGCAATATTTTGTGAGCAGAGACTAGTTAAAAAAAAACTTACTCAGATAACTGGAACAGTCTCGTTTCAGTGGTCATACTGAAACAAAAAAGGAATAAAATGAATGATATTATGTGTCATTAAACAGTGCTGTTGACTTCTTTAGCAAAACATTTTGGAGTTATTGTAAGTATTACTGTTTAAAACAAATTCAATGAAACAAAAGAAAAAAAAAGTTGTATAACTGGTCTAGGTAATGCAATTGGTAAAGGATTAATTAGAAAAAAAACAAAATAAAAAAATCACACAAGAGTGCCTTTTTCTTAATTTCAGCACATAATAGCCATGCTATTGTTTTGTGATTCTTTGTTAGCTCTACCTTAAGCTTTGTGTTGCTGTTTCCTTTCCCCCCTGCCTTATTGTTCTCAACTGTTTTTTTTTTTTGTTTGTTGGATGAAAGCCATGATGCTTTAAGCTTAAAGTCGACTTGTCGCTGCATAGAGCATTTGCACCTACGTCACAGTGTAGTCAGTTACCCGAATGTGTGACCATATTGGAGATACTTTGTTGTAAACAGCAAATTATGCCAACTCTACCAAAGCTAAAAGAATTGCCACTGGAACAAATGACGGCTGTCAGTGACATTATCCCCTTCGGCCAAAGGCCTGAGCTGCATACCCAAAGACTTAACTGATAGGGGTCAAAAATGCTGGACCCGGGGTAGAGCTCAAAGGCTTGAAATCAGAAAGGAGATTCCTTTCAGGGGATACGGCCTAGGAAGTGCCTGGGATAGTAACTAGGACTGGCCTGTCACCCAGAGGCTACCGCTGGCTCAGCATGGGCTTGCACAGGAACTGTCTCACAGAACATAGGTAGCAACACCCTGTTCCAAGGATACATGGGTAGGTGACTGGGGCCTGAACCAACTCAGAGAATGGGAACGAAGTTGAGCGCATAACCCATACTATACAGGATTTTAGAAAAGTGTGCAGGGTGCCTAGCGTGCTCACTTATCACTATGTGGATTTTAACAAAAAGTGCCCAGAGACTAGCGTGTGCACTTACCGTGAACATGGGTTTTAGAAAACGTTACTTAGGGGAGCTTAGCCTAGGAGATGCCACAACAGGTCCTAGGTAGCAGATGGAAGTGGAGTCGTGCCCAAGGTGACGGGCCTGAGCCACTCACACACAGAGCACATCATAAGAAATATGTTGTGATTGGAGCTGTTTTTGTTGTGTGTCGTGGAACAAGGTCGAGCGCGTAACCCATACCATACAGGATTTTAGAAAAGTGTGCAAGGTGCCTAGCACACTTTCCACCATGTGGATTTGAAAAAGTGCACAGGAGTACAGCATGTGCACCTACCATAACATATATTTTAGATTTTAGAAACACCGTTCTTAAGGTAACCAAGGCTGATATCTGGACAGGCCTAGAAAACCTGCCAGACAGGCTCCAGAGCATGTGATCATATGTAACCAGTGGGCGTAGAGTGTGGCTCTCAGACCGAGATGGGACCGGCTCGAATTGGAAGCAGTGTGCTCATAGATAACCCACTAGTGTGAGGGGAGCACAACATGCTGACTCATAAGTGCAGCATATCAGGGAGGCAGAAAAGACCTAACGACCTGGAATTGAGTCCCGGGGTGGAGAACTCGACTCTCAGGCAGAGAGGAAACTCCGACGCCCCTCAGGGTGAGGGGACCCCTGCTGGCTCATCAAGAGAGCAGCCTACAGGGGGAGGGGAAGCTCTCAGCCTGGCTGTCCGGAGGAGCCTACCGCTTTTAAGTGAAGCATTAACATTAGAAGGAGAGGAATGTACAGACGCTCAGGAGGGAGCAGCATGCTCACAGGTGACCCTCTATGGCGAGTGGAGCACTGCTAGCTTGACCACAACTCAGTCTGTCAGGGAGGCAGAGGGAACCCCTCAACCTGACATTGGAGCTCAATGGAGTGGAGGCCCAACTCCCAAATTGGAGAGGAACTCAGACGCTCAGTCTGGGAGCAACATGTCCATAATTGACCCTCTAAGGTGAGGGGAGCACTGCTAGGCTCAACCAAGAAAGAGGGCAGCCTAACAAGAAGGCAGAAAGAGGCCTAATAACCTGAGGCTGTTACTCGATGGGACTCAAGGAGCAGAGGGCCTGGTAAGAGGTGATCTCAATACTCAATCGGGAGTGGCATGCTCAAAGGAAACCCCCTAAGGCGAGGGAAGCACTGCTTATGCTTGACCAACAAGTAGACAAGTAGAGTAACCTAACAGGGAGGCAGAAAGAGGCCTAATGACCTGAGGCTGCTGCTCAGCAGAGCTCAAAGAGTGGAGGATCCAATAAGCGATGGTCTTAAATGCTCAATCGGGAGCAGCATGCTCAGAGATAACACTTTGAAGGTGAGGGAAGCGCTGGGAGACCAAGGAGAGAAAGAGGCCTAACAACCTGCGGCTGCTGCTCAATGAAGCTCCAAGAGCGGAAGACCTAGGAGAGGCCTCAGATGCTTGATAGAAACCCGTAGCTCACATAACCTGCCTAGGACCGGTGGGCTCATAAGGGACCCTCCCGTAGTGGGGGGAGCACAGTAATGCAAAAAAGGCCATAAGAATGGGATCCAGCTTAAAGGGGATCACACATTCCAACCAGTACCAGCGTAGAGGCAGTTGACGGAGGAGGCGACAGCAATGGGCTCAACAACCCCATATTGTTACATATGAAGTTCAGTGGAGCAGTGTTCTCTGCTCTCAAGCTGATACAAGCCCTCCAAGCACAACTGGGAGGGATAGGCCCATAGCTAACCCTTGCAATAAGGGGAGCACTTCCAAGCTTGACCAAAAGGCAGTGCTAGATTAAAAGGGCAGCATGGCAGGGCCCAACGAGAGGTCGTGAAGTGACACGGTTGAATGCCGCTTCATACCCGCCATCTCAATAAAGAGCACAGGTCCAGATCAACCATGCCCAAGGAGAGCCTGTAGAGGCAATGGACCCGATAACCCATTAATGCATGCCACTCCTCAGAGCCAAAACACTCAAAAGGGTTTCCATAGAAACGCACCTCACTCATACCTCAGGGAACACAATGAACTTGAGCCCACTCCGCGAAGGGGCGGTTCACTGGTTCAACCGTAAGTGCAGTATGACAGAGGGGTCCAAATGGGCCTAACCATCTATCAAACTGCAGAGTGGAGCTGGTCAATGCCTCAGCTAGAGTAGCTCTAACTCCAAGAATGTGCATGATGGTTGAGTGGATGGCTCAAATCTCAAGAAGCCTCTCAGGGCGAGACATGAGATGCGCGTCCTGGCCGGGGCAGCTTCTCAAAGCAAACACCCAGCCAGGACATCAGGGAGCACATGAAGCACTACAAGAAATGTTCAGCCTTAATAGAGGACCTGCGAGTTCTGGGGTACCAGTGCTATACTGGGGACCTGAAGGCCAAGGAGGCTCCCGCAGAAGCCTAATGACTTGGCTGCATGAGATGAAGGTTATCATCAGGCTGGATCCAGGTTCTGACTTCAGCAGGGGAGGTGCTCGCAGGGGTCCGACCCTGTAACAAAGTCAAAAAGGTACAGAGATAGCGCTGCAGAGAAAGCTAATTAGTGATCCACATAACACTAGCAAAAGAAAAAATGGGCTCCCGGAGTGCAGTGTAATGTGCTTATCTGATAAGAACATGAGCTAAACATGCTCCGCCCACGTGCTAGATTACTTCCGAAATCAAGTGAAAATGGAGCTGCCGCCGCAAATGCGTCGCTATTCCCGCAAGAGGCGAACACACTCATGCAAACTCCGGTAATATTACTCGGGTAAATCATGATGAGCACAAGCCATCTCCTTGTGAGACGAGCACATTAAATTCATGCCTATCCCCCACGAGAAATAAGCCACAAATGCAGAGCAGAAACTCCAGCGAGAAAACATGCACTCCTAGTTGTGCTTAGCTTCTGCTAACATAGACAAACGGTCAGTGAAGACGAAGAAGAGGATAACATGTTCTCCCATAGCGACCGCTAGAGGACGCAGGACTTCCGGGTTGATAACGTGTCATTAAAACACTCTTTAGAGAATCTTTGAAGTCCACATTTATGCTCCGTTTCCAAAAAGTTAAAATGACAAATAAATGCATATCCAAACGTGCTCCACAAGACATGTGATTTTGCGCAACAGGAGACTGCACGATTTCAACAGCTTATTGTACATGTAAATTCATCACCATTCTAATCTAATGCACTGCTGCATTGTAACACACATTCATAGGTTACATACAGTAGCTTGTACCACGCAAATCGCACACACACAGGATCATTCAGTAGTGTGGAAATGTATTGTCAGCTCTGTTCTTTGATTTCTCAATAACATAGCTTAGAAAATGAAACGTTCTAGCATATATTTCTTAGAAAATAATATTTAAGGTAGAATTAATTGACACACAATCGCTCTCTCACTAATGAATTCATACAAATGTAATCTTTACTGTGCTTCTGTATCTGATTTAGAACGAGCAGAAATCTGAGAAATATAATGACCCAAAGACAAATGAACTGATAAAAATGAGCAGTTATTGGAGCAATAGCCATGTGGGCAGCGCTGTGCCATAAGCCCATGCCACAGTGGTGCACAAAGTGTTCAAATCTTAACTCAAAGTTCAGATTTATTTGTTAAATAAACTGAAATCGTTCTGTTAGTAGAACAATCTATTAAGATCCAGAGCCGGAGCGACAGAGGACTGAGGTGGAGCAGGAGGGAAGGAGGAGCCCAGCAGAGCCGGAGGGATGAAGGGATGAGGCGCAGCCAGAGGAGTACAGTCCCAAAGTGGAGGTAGTGGGATGACTGACCAAGGCGGAGCCGGAGGGATGAGGGAGCCCAGTGGTGGACTGATGGGCTCAGGTGGAGACGAGGAAGTTGGAAGCCATGGCGGAGCCGCTGGGTCGCAGGACTGAGGCAGAATCTGGGCCTCGGAGGCTGATGCTGGAGGTGTATCTCTAAGTGAAAGTCAATTAAATCTCCAAGGTCCAAATCGTGCTCACCCCCAGCAGTGGCACCATGGACGGGGCTTTCCATTGCTCCCGAGATCTCCACAGCTGTATCCACCGTCGCTTGTGCTGTCGGCTCTCGTACCTAATCAGACATTTGGGGCTCTGGCTCTGGGGCGATCTTTCGCTCTGTCGCTCCTGATGGCAATGGCTCAACGACCGTGGCAGGCTCTGGCTCTACGTCTGCGGTGGGCTCGAGCAGCTCCGCGTAGCAGGGTGATGGTGGGCTGGGCTCTGGGTCCTAAGTGGGGCTGGTGTCCTTGTCCGTGATGTCCACGGTCAGATGTGACTTGCAGGACCCAGCACCCACTCAATGAAGGCAGCGAGGCTTTCTCGAGGACCATCCCCAGACAACTGCGCTCGTGTGGTGGTGTTCAGTGTTGCTTGATGGAACGAGCACAGGAAGTTGTCCGGCTAGTGCGTGAGGTTGGCCAGGAACACAAATTCATTTGCGTGGTCCTCGAGAGAGCGGTCGCCCTGCTCCAGAAGGAGGACAAAGACAGCGGGATCATTCATAACAAAAAATAAAAACTGAGAAAAATGGAAAACAAAAAAAGGGGAAGACGCCGCTTTCTTTCTGTTTTCAAGGTCCGGTATTCTGTCATGGTTTGTGTGTGGGATTAAGCAGGCTGACGAAGATGAAGAATTCCAAATCACACTTATAATAATGTAATAATTACACAAAGACAGCAAGTACACACACACACACAAGGTAACATCAACAATACCGGACGAAGAAACACTGAACTGAATACAGTTCACTGAACTTAGACAAGGTAAATGAGGAACAGACCGGTGAGAACGATCTACTAATCAAGACACGTGTGAAAAGAGGTTAACTAATAATGACATAACAAGGACAGGAACAGGAACAACCAAATATGGGAACATAAGGGAGAAACCAACACAAACAGTCCTGGGGTGTGACACACCCGTCTATATTCAAACATATTCCTTCTGACTTTCAATTACCTTTTTTAATACCTAAATATCCAGTAGCCAGTAGCTACATCCAGTATCCAGAGATTACATAAAAATGCAAATTCTCCTCTTGTCTAACAGATTGTCAGATTTCTAACAACAGCTCCTTAGTACTTTAGTAAATAAATCATTCTTTGTCTACAGTGTAAAAACAAAAAACTAATCAAATGATCATGGTGCTAATTAACCCAAAACAAACATAACAAGTAAACTAAACTAAACAGGAAACTGTTTTAAAAATATAACCTAAAACCTGAAGTAGTGTGGTTTTGTCCAACGTACTGTGACAGTGTTACATAACAGTTTAGCGTAGTGAAGTGTAAGGCCGACGGAGTGTGGCCATGTCTGAAAAAGTGAAAATTTGGTTTAGAAGCCTGATGTAGTGTGGCTGTTTTATTCATTTGCATCACAAGCTGTGAATAATTAGACTAAAGGGTATCTTAAAGTACCTAGATAATGCAACAAATTTTATTCTTTGGGATAAACCCCTTGAGATGCATCATCTCGTTTTCAAGGGTCCTATTACACAAGAACCAAACACATAACACAAAAACAAACAACTACAACAACAACAATTACAATGATCAAAACCACACACCCCACTACTTTTTATAATTATTAATAATTATATTAATATTATTTATATTCACCTAGCACATATAAATAAATATAAACATATATCATCTAAAGCAATTACAAGAAGTTTTAAAACAGGACAGTAAACCATTTTTGAACATATAAAAATGAAGTTAAAGATTGTACATTTGAAGGTAAATTATTCCAATCTGCTGGAGCCTTATATCTAAATGTCTTTTCCCCGAACACTTTCTTAACTAAAGGAGTAAGAAAAAAAATAATTTACAGAGTGTCTTAAATGATATGAAGAGGAGTATAATATCAAATGCTGACACAAATAATTAGGATAATTAAAATGTATACATTTAAAAATGAATTGCGACCAGTGAATATGCCTTCTGATATTAAGTGGAAATCATTTAAGTAAATCATACATAATACAATGGTGTGTATCATATGAACATCCTTTAACAAATCTGCACAATTTATTATACGCCATAGTAAGAGGCAAAAGATTAGTATTAGTTGTAGTCTGATAAATTGAATCAGCATAGTCAAAGAATGGTAATATAAGTTGCAAAGCAAGTTTTTTGTGAACATTAAAAGAAAAACAATTTTTGATCGATACAATTATGAATGGTGCTGGATGGAACGAGACACGGACACGAGATAACAAACAAAGTCTTTTAATATAAATCCAAGGAGTTAACAGGTCAGGAACAAGATAGACATCCACACACGTAGGTAAACGATAAAGACCGACAGAGAACTGAACACTGAGACAGACTTATAAAGTGTGACTAATCATTACAGACAAGTGAAGGGGATGACGCTAAAGAGGGCTAAACCAAGGCAAACAGATTGACAGGGGGAGACAATGGGAAAAACCACGTACACGAATAGACACAACTGTGACATTACGCCCCCCTCCGAATAGGCGCGTCTCGCGCCGTATAACATAGAAAGAGGAGGGTAGGTGGGCGGTTCAGGAGGCCATGGCAGATCGGGGAGTTCAGGAGGCCATGGCCGGACAGACAGTTCAGGGAAACACAACACAGTCCAGGGGGGTGACGAAGGTGGGAGGAGCCAAGGAGGAAACAGGAGGGACCCGGAGCAGAAGGAACCAAGCACGACCCAGGCCGCAGCCATGATGACCCACGGTGGAGCCGACAGAGGGAGGAGCCATGGTGGAGGAAGGGCTGACGACTCCAGGGGGCCGACCGACAGAGGCGGAGCAGCTGGCAGAGGAGCCCGAGGCAGAGACGGAGAGCCGAAGATCCTGGGCGACACCGAGGATCCGGAGGGCCAAGGCGGAGCCCGAGGCTCTAGCAACCAAGGCGGAGACGGAGATCCGGAGGTCCACGGCGGAGCCGGAGCGACAGAGGATGGAGGCTGTGCCGGAGGGAGGGAGGAGTCCTTAGGAGCCGGTGGGACGGAGTGACGAGGCGCAGCCAGAGGAGGGACGACGACCGACCAGGGCGGAGCCGGAGAGACGAGGAAGCCCACTGGTTCCAAAATTAATCTTACGAAGAATATAATCAATGTGAGGTTTTCAGTGAAGTTCAGGATCCAGCCATAAGCCAAGATATTTAATTTGATCCACTCTGTGCAAGTATTTTTATATCATTAAATTTTTGTTTAAACATATGCTTTGTACCAAAGACCATAGTATTAGATTTTACTTTGTTAAGTAATAAGTGGAAGCATATTTTGAATTTGAGTTAAATAAGGATTTGTATAAATATAATATCATATAAATAACAGTATCATCTGCATACAGATGAACAGAACAATATTTCCAGTATTGTTCCAATATTCAATACTTCCAATAGTTAAATATTTATTCTGATGAGAAGTTATTTTAACAAACACAGATTCAAAATATCTAGGTTCAATTGAGGGTATAAATAACTCATCAAATTAGAAGAAATAAGATATCAAATTAGAAGAAACATATATCGCCCCACCCCTGGAATCTCTATCAGTTCTATCCACCTTATTTTTCCCATAAAAAAGTGGGTGCAGCCATTTGTAAAACTTTTATGTCTGGCTTCCGGTCTCATCTACTTCCAGCTATTTTTAGCTGCAAAAAAAGTTTGTTTTGCTGCTTGATATTGCAAAGTGGTGTGTCTTAACATATTATTTTAATGTATTATCTTAATTATGAACACACTGGTTTGTAGTGCAAACTGTTTTACCGTTTACTGCACTTCGATATTTTTCTCGTTATTTCCCTATGGTGGATTATGAACCGGACATCTAACACATTACCAGAAAACAGCTTACTTCCGCATTGAAAAATAAGGTGAATAAAGAACATAATTTACAAGTTTAATTTCCCTGTCAGGAATCTTACTACTCAACCATGCAACCATGTCTCTGTCAGTGTAATAATATTTGGATTATATTGTGCTACTCATGCACGTAGTGAATCCATTTTAGGCAGAAGACTTCTTATGTTCAACAATCACACTCAATGTACATGGATACTGGAGAGAATATTTGAAGTTCAGTTCACGATCTGATCTTGTTTACTCAATGCCATTATTCCTCTGCTCGATATTATCCAGTGTAAATCAAAAAGTATGGCTAGACTGATGCCTTTAATTGCAATAAAGGCAATTATGGCACGTTATAAAAAAAGAGCAGTAAATAGGGTATAGCGCAAATAAAGCAACTCAAACAAACCGGCCTCTGCGACACACTCACGCTGCGGCCATGTTTTTTTATATGCACGTGTGAATGTTAATGAATAATATTAAATAATATTCAGTCAGTGAAGGAATAATGCCTATTGCATTGCTGAAGACAATTGTGAAAGATTGGAAGAATGGAGGAGCTGATAGTAAAATACATTGCTAAGCACGGCTCAGTAGGAATGTTTGATGGGATAGAGAAGGCAGATGATCCCTACGAGTGGGCTATGTGTCAATTTAAAAATTGTCCCAAAATGCCTAAAAACAAAGAGGGAAAGTTGCTAATGCACTTCAAGCTCTTTTTGCCTCATAC
Organism: Labeo catla; assembly: GCA_012976165.1. Taxonomy (NCBI): domain Eukaryota; kingdom Metazoa; phylum Chordata; class Actinopteri; order Cypriniformes; family Cyprinidae; genus Labeo; species Labeo catla. The sequence goes on from VONZ01001863.1 coordinate 61,310, forward strand.
AAAATAACTAAGAAAAGATTAGAAGAAATGAAAACAGAAAACAAGTTGTTAAATTCTCAAGTCAGTGGTTATGCCATGTCATTGAGAAACTGTGAGGCTGAAGAGATCATTTTGAAGGAACAGATAGTGATATTGACAAAAGAAATTTCAAAGTCTGAAACAGAGAGGGAAACATTTAGATGTTTGTATGAAGAGACAGCTAGACAGTTGCTACATGCCCAATCCAATTGTGAATATGACGAAAATAACTGCAAGGAAGCCTTTAGTCAACAGCATAATTCTTCAGATGATTCTGTGAGATTCCCAATAGCACCAGTGCAGACAAGACAGAATGGAAAATGAGAGGGTTCTTGATCAAAGAACTGAAAATGGCCAAGGTGTTAGACAGCTGTCTTTTATGGACTTTCAAAGTCTTGTTACAGCAGTGGGTACTTTTGAACCTGATAACATGGATCCTGTAGACTTCTTGTCAAAACTGGAGAAGTAGTGGATTTTTATTGTGTGTCAGACGAAGATGCTTGTAGACTTATCACAATCTGCATTCCTCGCTCATTAACTAGTGCTCTGTCACAGGAAGTTTGCGACAAGAGCAGACAGAGGGGCAAGGAGAGAAGCTCTACTTAGACTTGTTGAAACTGGTTTGGTTAACTTGAAAAAGACAACTGAGGTGACAGTGGAACCTGGAGAGCATCCTCTAGCATTTGCAGTTTGTGAGAAATGTTTACTTCATGTTACTCTCTGTTATGCATGTGGAAAAGCTGGTCACATTGACATTGTCAAGACCATGAGAGACCTCACCAAAGCTTTGTCTGTCATGCATGTGCAAAAGATGGTCACATTGCAAGGCATTGCTTGGTGAAAGGAAAGATCGGGAAGTTGTTTGTTTTGCTTGTTTCCTGTTTAGTTACACCCAGCATCACTACACCCTCCTACCCTGCGAATTTCAAAGGCCCGGGATGCCCCCGTTGCTTAAAACAAAGCGATAGAGTAAAACCTTTTCCCTGCGCTGTGCTGGGGCAGCTCATGGGAGAGCTCGTGGGTGATTCCCATTTATATCATTAAGCAGAGGTTAAAACTCCAGTCCGAACACCACTGGCCACGAGCTTTGGGGCTCTGTTCTCACTGAGCATATTTATTTTTATTTTATTTTATTTTATTTTAGATCAGCTAGAAACAATGCTGAATTTATAAAGTTTTATTCTGAAATGTAAGTAAACAACAATTGGCTGAAGCCTAGAGCCAATGGTCAAAGTCTTTGCGCAACAAGACCCCGCCCCATTTTGGAGTTCACGCCCCATTTTGGAGATCTCCGGTCTGCAGTTATGCATACTTGGAAAATCGGACCAATGGTCTTTTTATTAAATATCTCTTGACCACTAGATGGCACTGCGCCAAACACTGCAGCCTCAGGTAGCCTCAGGTCTTGCTTGTTATATCACACACCAAGTTTGGTCTCAATACACCAAACCGTTATAGCCACACATCTGTTTTTTTTTCCGTTTGCGCGTTATTCGAGAACGGTTTGACTAATCAACTTGAATTCCATAACTTGGTCTGAAGATGATCTGAGACAATTTTGGTGACAATCAGACAAACCATTTAGGACAAGTTCAAAAAACTAACTATTAAAAAACTAAACCTTACATCCATTATGTCCATTTGACTCAGCATGAGCCAAGGAATCAGAGTAAAAAATAATTTTCCTTTTGTGGCTTATGGTTCAAAAGTTATTAGCATAAAATGAGTGAAACTTTGGACAAGTGTTGGTACTAGAGAGTTTGAGTTAGAGACTTCAAACTTGCTATGGTTAATGTTGAAACTGTCCTCTATTATCTGTGTGCCAAATTACCAGAGATGGCAAAAGTACACACATCCCTCACTCAAGTAGATGTACAGATACTCATGGTAAAAGTAGAAGTACTGACTACACTTTTTTACTTAAGTTAAAGTAAAGAAGTATGGGCTCTGACATGTAAGTAAAAAGTACCCATTACTTCTACCTGTTTTAGTGTCACGCTGGTAATTGGACCTCACACTATATTGACACTTTAATACAAAACTTACATTTAAAATGTGTTAGCTAATGAATGTATCAAGGCTAAACAACCACCATGTAGAACAGGGCCGGACTGGACCGGGAAATCTCACACTCATCCAGGCCATCCCATACACCCGCAACAAATTCTGAAACCATGGACAACGCTATTTTTTTTAAAAATTTATTTATTTATTTATTTTTTTTTGTATGGCCATCACATTTAAATAAATGTTTAAAACCTTAGGCTGGGGCCATGCAAAATAAGAAAATGGTTCTCTCTTGAAGTGCACCTTCATTTTCCTTTTCAGTCTCTTCATTTTCCATGATATCTCTCTGCATCTCACTTTGTGTGTGTTCGCTTTTTTCACAAATGTTCTTGTACCTGTCACTTTTCCTATCAGCCATTTACTATTATGAGCAGAACTGCCTCCACCTTGTTGCAAAACAACCACTGCATTATATTCTATTTGCAGTAACAATTTTAAGTTCAATTAAAAGTATCACATTATGACCAGGTGTTGTTGTTTTATCTTAAAATGGCTTAAATACTATAGATTTAACAAAACTATCCTTTCTAAATTGCCTAAATGTCAAAATTAGTACAATAATGATTATATCATAACATTATCTTTACAGAAAAATCCTAATACTGAACATGTTATTGCATTATCATGAGTCATATATTTTTCTCTTACCAAAATTAACCATGATTTATTACAGTAAAAGTACAGTAACCATGTTTTGGTTTGTTTCTTTGTTTGTTTTTGGCAGATTGATTACAATCTGTTTTCATTTAACTACAACCATAGTTTTACTACACATCTCATGGTTAGACTATGGTAAGTGTAGCAAAACCATGGTTCATTTGTGGTCACCATGGTTTAACTATAGTAAGGATTTTGGGATTTTGGTTTAAATTTTTCTAAGGCTTGTGTTATTATCTGCCCTAGCTCCCTCTGAAGGTATTACAAAACGATGTTTTATAACATTTGTTTGCTAAATTACTACTGTAACTTTACAGTAGATAATAATGATGTCCTTTAGCAGAGAGTATTTTGAGTGATGATAGTAATTTAGTTTCCTTTGTAGTACTGCTGCTGTAGTTTTGTATTTGTTTACTTAGTTGAGCATTAAACTGCTAGCAACTCTTAGCAGCCTGTTCACAGATGAAACTGACCTGCACTGAAGTCCTGAACAGGGGTGCGTTTCCCAAAAGCATCGTTAGCTAACGATTGTGGTTAGGTCCATTGAACTCTATTAGTAACGACGGAACTTGCGACCATAGCTGGTTTTGGGAAACGCGCCCCAGGTCTCTATGATCCACCAGGGCGCTTCCACTCGAGTCACTCGCATTGATCACTCTGATAGAAACCGTTTGGCGGAGACGCGGAGCGCGCGGGAGCCGAATCGCGTTGCCAGTCAAGACTAACTGATTCATGATTTATTAGAGATTTGTTATCGAATGGTGATCAAATGCTGATTAAAACTAAAGTAACGACCCTGGTTTGAAAATGTAAGAATTAGAAAGTACAGATATTTGTGTAAAAATGTAAAGAGTAAAAGTAAAAAGTAGTCAGAAAAATACATAGTGAAGTAAAGTACTGATACCAGAAAAAGCTACTTAAGTACAGTAACGTAGTATTTGTACTTCGTTACTTCCCATCTCTGCAAATCACACAACTTTCCCGCAAGCAGTTCTATGGGCTGCCATAGACTCAAGAGCGGAAGAAGAAGAAGAATACAGTATGTGCCTTTGCACCTTAGGTGCTTGGCCCCTAAAAATAACGTTCTGGGAACCAAAGATTGCTAGCTATGTTATTTCCTGTCCTACGCCAAAAATAGTTCCAAAAGAAGTCAAAGCATCAAGTTTTACATCTCACCAACCAATCTTGGCATACTGCCCATCCAATATACCCAAACATATTTTTTTCTGACTCTCAATTACCTTTTTTTAATACCTAAATATCCAGTAGCCTGTAGCTATATCCAGTATCCAGAGATTACCTAAAAATGCAAATCCTCCTCGTCTAATAGATCGTCAGGTTTCTAACATCAACTCCTTAGTACTTTAGTAAACAAATCATTCTTTGTACACTGTAAAAAACAAAACAAAACAAACAACAACAACAACAACAACAGAAAAACGAATCAAATTATTACGGTGCTAATTAACCCGAAACATAACTAACATACATTTTACATGCATACAAACACAGATACATTTTTACAATTGCAAACGTACCTGAGCTTTATCTCGCTGTTTCTTTCTTTTATTTTCTTTTAATTTTATTTTTTTTCAAACGTAGACTATGCACTGTCATGTGTGAGGATATTGTGTTTGTGTGACAGATGCATTTATAGCTAACCAGCGGGCAGAAATCTCCTACATCTGTATTTGGGGGGAGGAACACTTGAATTCCTCTTACTGTAAACCACGTGTTTTGCTACTATTTGGACATTCTCTAGGGGAGTAAATACCATCCCACCCAGTACCAGGGGGAGGTTAGTTCTCCATGTGCGGCTATAAAAGCATCCATATCTTCATCCATTCCATCAGACTATCAACGGACCTGAACATAAATCATCTGCCATTTCAACAAGGTAAGGCAACAACTTTGGCTTTTTTGCCATTTTCTAATGAATTATAATTAAATGGAATTTAACGAAAGCAGTTAAGATGAAGTGCATCTTTAAACAGGAGTGATTTGTTATAATAAGATTTAAATGATTATAACCTATTGCTTTGAGTGGAAAAGCAAATAATTAAACCCAAAACTAATTTGGAAATCCATTTTCCATTTTAAAAGTTTACCCGCACTCTCATGATTATAATAACAACAATGACATTTTAATGCGTTCATTTTCTGCATCTTTGTGTCTATTTTTTCTTTTTCTTGTCTTAGCTAACAATCAGACCCAATCAGACAGATTCAACTGATTTACTGTAGTTTGTCTTGTGAATTAATGTTTCTACACTGGTATTATTCTGAAGTTAACTGACTTATTTATAAATAAATAAGTTAAATTTCTCTCTATATATTTACCCTTACCAGGCGTTTAAAAAAAGTTTTTTCAAATATATGTATATAGAGAGACTTATGTACAATTAAGTAAACAAAAGCCTCTCTGTAGAGCCGACTGATTTGTATCAAAACACTCTCTACTACTCATTTATGTTTTTGAATCATAAGCATCTAAATCTCTTACATTAAGTAGGCTATACTGTAAAAACAACAACAAAAACTAACATAAAAAAACATTAAAAACCGTTTACTTACGTAACAATGCGCGAGCGCGAATTAGAGATACACGATATTGGATTTTTGCCGATATCCGATATGCCGATATTTTTTCATCTCATTTTGGCCGATACCGATACCGATACCGATATATATCCTTTTGTTTGGAAAGTTAGTTTTTAACAAGAACTTATTTGTTAGGATTAAATAAATAGTAATGAGTGGTTTACATTCAGTCCCTTCTTTTTCATCAGTAGGCTAGCATTATTTATGATCTGAATTTTGTGAATTAAGTTCACTTTTGCTATGTTATAAGCCGAACATGGGATGCTTTCACTTTCGAATTCGCAATCTGAAAACAACATTTCAAAACGAAAACAGAAAAGTAGAACTAAACTGGGTGACTGTGAGGGTGCTTTGCAGGACATGAACAGGACATAATTCATTGCTACAACTTCTTAATTCGTTCCTACGATTTATTAATTTATTAATTTGTAAAATGAGGGAACGAATTAATATGTAGTATTAACGAATTATTAATTTATTCCCACGAAATATTTTATTTCCCACCCGCAATTTATCACAGTATAGAGATACGAAAACATGGATTAAAAGTGAATGACAAGAAAATAAACCTGCAAAATTAAAGGGTGAGACGGTGACGATTTGGGAAAAGAAAAATATTAAGTTATGTGGCAATTCGTGACCAACTGCAAAACTACACGTTTTTGTTTTTTTTTGTTTTTTTGCACAAGAATACCAACATGTTTACCGTCTCTGATTTAACAAGCGGTCTTTTATCCTACTTGAAAACCAAATCCTCCGTCCGCCATTGTTTCCTGAATAGTCGCGTCATTTTTGCCGTCACCACCTGGCTCGTGCTGACACTACAAATACAGGTCCTTTTCAAAAAATTAGCATATTGTGATAAAGTTCATTATTTTCTGTAATGTACTGATAAACATTAGACTTTCATATATTTTAGATTCATTACACACAACTGAAGTAGTTTCAAGCCTTTTATTGTTTTAATATTGATGATTTTGGCATACAGCTCATGAAAACCCAAAATTCCTATCTCAAAAAATTAGCATATTTCATCCGACCAATAAAAGAAAAGTGTTTTTAATACAAAAAAAGTCAACCTTCAAATAATTATGTTCAGTTATGCACTCAATACTTGGTCGGGAATCCTTTTGCAGAAATGACTGCTTCAATGCGGCGTGGCATGGAGGCAATCAGCCTGTGGCACTGCTGAGGTGTTATGGAGGCCCAGGATGCTTCGATAGCGGCCTTAAGCTCATCCAGAGTGTTGGGTCTTGCGTCTCTCAACTTTCTCTTCACAATATCCCACAGATTCTCTATGGGGTTCAGGTCAGGAGAGTTGGCAGGCCAATTGAGCACAGTAATACCATGGTCAGTAAACCATTTACCAGTGGTTTTGGCACTGTGAGCAGGTGCCAGGTCGTTCTGAAAAATGAAATCTTCATCTCCATAAAGCTTTTCAGCAGATGGAAGCATGAAGTGCTCCAAAATCTCCTGATAGCTAACTGCATTGACCGCAGCTGACATGGCACCCCAGACCATCACTGACTGTGGGTACTTGACACTGGACTTCAGGCATTTTGGCAGTTCCCTCTCCCCAGTCCTTCTCCAGACTCTGGCACCTTGATTTCCGAATGACATGCAAAATTTGCTTTCATCCGAAAAAAGTACTTTGGACCACTGAGCAACAGTCCAGTGCTGCTTCTCTGTAGCCCAGGTCAGGCGCTTCTGCCGCTGTTTCTGGTTCAAAAGTGGCTTGACCTGGGGAATGCGGCACCTGTAGCCCATTTCCTGCACACGCCTGTACACGGTGGCTCTGGATGTTTCTACTCCAGACTCAGTCCACTGCTTCCGCAGGTCCCCCAAGGTCTGGAATTGGTCCTTCTCCACAATCTTCCTCAGGGTCCGGTCACCTCTTCTTGTTGTGCAGCGTTTTCTGCCACACTTTTTCCTTCCCACAGACTTCCCACTGAGGTGCCTTGATACAGCACTCTGGGAACAGCCTATTCGTTCAGAAATTTCTTTCTGTGTCTTACCCTCTTGCTTGAGGGTGTCAATGATGGCCTTCTGGACAGCAGTCAGGTCGGCAGTCTTACCCATGATTGCGGTTTTGAGTAATGAACCAGGCTGGGAGTTTTTAAAAGCCTCAGGAATCTTTTGCAGGTGTTTAGAGTTAATTAGTTGATTCAGATGATTAGGTTAATAGCTCGTTTAGAGAACCTTTTCATGATATGCTAATTTTTTGAGATAGGAATTTTGGGTTTTCATGAGCTGTATGCCAAAATCATCAATATTAAAACAATAAAAGGCTTGAAACTACTTCAGTTGTGTGTAATGAATCTAAAATATATGAAAGTCTAATGTTTATCAGTACATTACAGAAAATAATGAACTTTATCACAATATGCTAATTTTTTGAAAAGGACCTGTACAAACCAGGCTCTACACCCGAAGCCTCACAACGAAAACTACTCTTCGCGTGATCAGTGAAATCCTGAATATGCCACGGCTTTGTAACTCTGTAACTCCCGCTGTATGGAGCAGACGCTTCAGCACTGCAGATCATGCACTCGCACAAATGCGACCACGTCAAATTTTAATTTGCACATTCTCAAAAAAAAAAAAAAAATTCTAAAATGTGACAGTTTTGATCAGAGCCCTGCAATACAAAGGCATGCAACATGGAACGTAATAGAAATGTAATCACTAAGTCATGTTTAATTTCTAGTTACTTTATTCGGTGCACTGTACTTTGACAGGACTGCGGGACACGACCCACTGAGCAAACGACGTCCAAACGACGTCATTTCAACGTCTTTGTCGGAATATAGACATGATCTGCACGTCGGGTGGACGTCTCATGTTTGCTGGGGAACAGGACATAATTCTTTCCTACAACTTGTTAATTCTTTCCTACGATTTATTAATTTATTAATTTGAAAATGAGGGAAGGAATTAAGAAGTCGTATTAACGAATTCTTAATTTATTGCCACGAAATCTTTTATTTCCCACCCGCAGTTTGCCACCATAAAAGATACGACAACGTGGATTAAAAGTGAATGACAAGAAAATAAAACTGCGAAATTAAAGGGTGAGACTGTGATGATTTGTGAAAAGAAACTATAAATATAATTAAGTTTGTGGCAATTCGTGACCAACCGGGAAAACAGGACACAGCCGCTTATGGCTTTAAATGTATGGGCTTGAACGGCATGAATCCAAAAGCATGGTCGCTACTAACAATTGCCTGCTAACCAATTATTTATCTTATAAAGAATGCTTTGTACCTCACTTGTGTCATAATATTCACGTAAAAATGTTTCATATGAGCAACAGTGCCAAACATTTGCCGTTGTGCCGCCGAAGAAAGAGAATTCACTGACCGCGCGCCGTAATTACTTTTGGGATCATTTTATTTTAAATGCAGATCATGTCATTTGCAAACATAGCCATTGTTTTTCAAAATACAACGAAGAGCACCATAAAACCATTTAAAATGTGCATTTAGCGATCTAGTGACTGGATATGAAACAGGCAACACTAAATGATCTCAAATGTAACAAAGACGCACTTTCTCCTATAGCCACTGCTGCCACTGCACGTGCATATTTCTGTATGTGCATTCTCAATTTAAATGCAGCCATCCAAAACAGTATTCTACTCCTCATTCAGTCAAAACTTTGCTTCAAGAATGAGCCACACTGCTGACATGATCTAATCCCTAGCACACCCTCAGCACATGTGAGTTAACATATTCATCTTATCGGCAAGACATATCGGCATATTTTTTCATATCGGGCCGATGCCGATATTTACATTTGAAGTCATTATCGGCCGATTCCGATATCAGTCCGATAATATCGTGCATCCCTAGCGCGAATCTCTCCTCTCGCACACAGATTTTCTTTGCTCTAGCACAAAACCGGAGGCGCGCTCCCAGATTCAGGCTGCTCTTGCCCAGAGACATGGCAGGCACTTAAAACGTGTCTCTCCTCTCTCTCAAAGTGTGCGTGTGCGCGCTCAAACTGTGTCCTATGCACTTGCAAATCTCTCCGTGCTCATTCGCTAGAAAATAATTATTTTCGCACCTGGATTAAACGTTTTTAAATAATTATCATTATGCACTTAAAAACAAACAAACAAACAACAACAACAAAACATCTCAAAACAGATTTTTAGGGCTCATGCGCTAGAAAATAATTCTTTTAAACGTTGTCAAAAGTTATCAACCAATCAGATTTTTCTACGACTGAGAGATGATAACTTTATATGAGATCTTATTGGCTATATAGGGAAATTAACCTGGAATTTTTTCCACAATCAAAGATGGATCTGTAATTTCCTGATCTAAAAAGTTCTGACTTAAATCAGAAGATTATATATAAATCAGAAGATTATATAGGTCAGATACCCTATTTCCTAAATACTTAAGATGTGGAGACCAAATATTACGCTAATGAATTTCTCATATTTGTCATAACATAACTACATTATATTCTATAGGTAGGTTTAATGCATTTGCAGACAATGCAATTACCTTTAACTGTCATATAACTGTATATTCACTGGTTTAGAGAAGAGTTTAGTGGGTTTTCATGAAAAAAAAAGCTAAAATCAGAACTGAAAACAAAAAATAAATAAATAAATAACATTACAAAAATACCAATAAATGTCCACAGAGTGATTCTATGAGAGCATTTATTGTGTTATGATGATATCTTTCATCATTTACATCTATTTTTACATTTGATGTTGATTTGATATAGTTACTTATTATTGCCAGCATACCAACTGAGAATTTATTGCAATTATTTTCATAAATCTGAGATTTTTAGATAAATCGCTCAGAGGGGGTTGAAAAAACAAACAAACACAAAAATAGAATAATAATAATAATAATAATAAAAATAATAGTAAAGAAAAACGCCCTAAAAATTTGTTTTGAGATGTTTGTTTTTTTTAAAGTGCATAATGATAACTATTGAAAAACGTTTAATCCAGGTGCGAAAAGAATCATTTTCTAGCGAATGAGCACGGAGAGATTTGCAAGTGCATAAGACACAGTTTGAGAGCGCACACGCACACTTTGAGAGAGAGAGGAGAGACACGTTTTAAGTGCGCGCAATGTCTCACGAGAGCAGCGTGAATCTGGGAGCGCGCGTCCGGTTTTGTGCTAGAGCAAAGAAAATCCGCGTGCGAGCGGAGACATTCGCGCTCGCGCATTGTATTGATCTACTTTCGCGCTACAATAATGCGCTCTCGGCATTTGTCATTAAAATAACGACATACCAACAATAGGTTGTTTGCAATCACGTGATTCTGAGGACGCGCGAAATGCAGCTGGAGGGCAGGAAGTGATTTTTCTCTATAGGAATCAATAGCAGAATCTCAAAATGACTGTGTTTTCAGTTGTTTATGGAAATCGGTCAAATCGAGAAAATGTATTTCATATCGTGTATGAACATCTGCTGTTGCGTAAGGTGGAAAAGGCAAGAAATTGACTGAAAAAAATTGGGAAAAGTGGCTTGTAAAGCTGCGTCTGCGGTCAGGAGGAGAATCAGATAATGCGTGTGTGTGCGAATGGTTAATAAAAGATTAATAATATTAAGATATGAAGAAATATATAAATAGACACAGGGTGAGACAGTGAGAATTCACCCAATGCTAAATGCCACACCTACATACAATGCAAATAAGATATTATATCTGCAGTTGATTACAATTGAACCTTGTGAGATTGCGATAAATTGAAGTGAGTCACAGCTTTTTAGTGACTATATGAAAGCGCTATTTGCTCGCTTTCTAGGCTATAACCAATTCAGAATTTGAAAGCAATATATCCTGCATCCTTCATATAAATGTGGGAATCACTTTAGAAAGAGTTTGTTTCCTATTAGGCTTAGTTGTGTAGCTTATTTCCACCGCCTCGATGACAGACAACTGAGGCAGCTATTTCAATTTAGTTGAAAAATCACTCCTCTTCGTAACATAAGGATCACATCTAACATATGTTGTGATTTTCTGTTTATATGTTTCTCTTGTACAGTACAGACTTTCGTTTCTCTACGTTTCTCTTGTACGGTAATAACTTTTGGCTATTGGTCCTGTTAGCAGCACGTAAAGCGAAACTTTTATTCAAATTCCGAACTGATTATATAGTAAGCGAACAAATAGCGCTTCCATATAGTCACTAAAAAGCTGTCACTCACTACAATTCATTGCAATCTCACAATAATCAATGACGCTCTCGAAACTACAAATATAATATCTTACATTGTGTCTACGTGTGGCGTTTAGCATTAGGTGAATTCTCACTGTCTCACCCTGTGTATATTTATATATTTCTCTATTAATATCTTAACATATTATTATATCTTTTCTTAACCATTTGCACACACAAGCATTATCTGACTCTCCTCCTGACCACAGACGGTGGTTTACAAGCCACTTTTTCCTGCGCTTTTCAGTCAATTCTTGCCTTTCCGCCGTTATGAACAGCAAATTTTCATACATGATAAAAGATATTTTGTGGTTTCTCGGTTTGACCGATTTGAGCATCCACAAACAACACAAAACATAGGCATTTTTTAGTTTCTGCTAGTGATTCCTATGGAGAAATATCACTTCCTGCCCCCCAGCTGCATTTCGCGCCACAGCAATGACGTCATGTGCAAACCACCTATTCCTGACAGTAGTGTACGCGCGCCAGACAAACGGAAGTAGAGAGGGAGACCAGTGACGGCGCTACACCGGGGCCAGGAGTGGCTATAACGTTAGAATTTTGAATAGCCCCAGTTTAGCCCCCCACCAGGAGCGCTTCAGAATGATGAACCGAAACTCGTGGAAAAGACGACAATGCCAGACGTCTAAACAACGTGAAAATTTGGTTGAAAAGTGAAAGACGAAAAGACGTCTATAAAAAGACGTCCAAATTACGTCTAAATGTGGTTGTAAAGTGAAAGATAAAAAGACGTCTTTTTCAGGCCGAATTTCAACGTAAATTCATGATTATATTGATCTCATATTTAAAATAAGACAATTCACAAGAGTACTAAAACATTTATTGACACATTAAATACATCTTTCAAGTAAAAAACACTTTACGATCACAAATTAAGCCTGCATTTGATTAAACATGCCGTAAAAACAGTAAAATTGTAAAATATAACTATATGTTTTTCATATTAATACATTGTGAAAGGTAATTTATTAATGTGAACTACATTTTCATCATAATTACTCAAGTATTCAGTGTCACATGACCCTTCAGAAAACATTTTTAATATGATTTGCTGCTCAAGAAACATTTCTGATTATCATCAATGTGGAAAACAGTTGTGCTGCACAATATTTTTTGTGGAAAACATATTTTCAGTATTCTTCAAATACAACTTTTAAAGGCGCAGTATTTATTTGAAACTGATTTTTCAAAACAATAATCTTTGAAATACTGAAAATGTTTATAAAACAGGACAATGACCAATTCTAACCACATTAGAACATATTTCACCCAAAAAACGCTAATTTTGCCATTAATTACTTACTCTCATGTCACTCCAAACCCATAAGAAACTTTTGTGCAGAATGCAAATAAAGATATTTTAACAGATGTCTTGTGTATGCAAAAAACAGCAACAACAACAAAATTACATCTTTATTCATAAATTAGGTATCTCCAACGCATTTTCACAAAAGCACCATAAGATTTTTTTTTTGTGTGTGAATAAAAATGCAATGTTTTTTGTGCATATAAACCATTCACATCACTTCATAAAATTAAGGTTAAACAACTGGAGTCACACAGATTACTTTAATGCTGTCTTTACTACCTTTTGAAAGTGGCTTGAAAGTGGTAGTTGCATAAACTGTGAAATAGAGGGACAGAAATTTCTCAGATTTCATTAAAAAGATCTACATTTATGTTTCAAAGATGACGAAAAGTTTTACAGGTTTGGAAAGACATGAAGGTGAGGGCTGAGAATTTTTGGTTTAACTAACACATTAGTTAAACGGTTCCCTCAGGGGCATCTGTAGATCTCTGGTCTTCTGCTTCTTCTGCTCCTTCCACCATCCCAATCCTGGATTTTTGAGCCACGACAAAAGTTTCCACTTTAAATGCTTTAGCCTGGCTGCTTTTTCTCCAGCATCTAAAATGAGAAAGAGAACCAAAATGTAAATGTTAAAAACAAACAAACAAATATACAAAAGAGTGGGAACTGACTTACAGCATGAGAACAATTTTCTAGAATTTTCAACACAGTTTTATGTCACTTCCTATATATGCATCGCAAATGTAGTACAATTAAAATTACTATGCAAGTACTAAAAAGAATTCAGCTGCTAAAATGTTAAATGGATAGTACATAAGAACCGTACTGAAACAGTGATCCCTAAAATGGTTATAAAAGCCAAAACATATATACATACTGAGAACATGTTTGACAACTCTGGCCCTCAAAGTCCACTGTCATACAGAGGGTGCGTCTCAATCACCTTAATAGTTTGCTAGGTTGTGAATTGATATATTGTTCACAAATTCAGACATTGATAAGGACAGTGGCTCACTACACACTGGTGACTATTTCCATCCTCATTCTACAGCATCACTACTGATATTTACACACAGCATTAAAATGAATATCTCTTTTAATGCTATTTACAGTACATTATGATAAATACTTTGTTACATGAATGTGCAAGATTTCAGCCATAAATAAATTGCAAATGTTTGCTAGATTAGACATTACCTGTCTAGTGATGTATGTTTATGCTGAAATATGGTATTGGTTTGTGTTTTAAAATCGGTCACATGTCATTTTGTAGTGAATTATCTCTTAAAGGGTCATGGGATGCCCATTTTTCCACAAGTTGATATAGTTACTTTGGGGTCTTAATGAAAAGTCTCTAATATGCTTTTGGTTAAAATTCTCAATGGTTTGTAAAAACAACACCCTGTTACCTTGTCAAAATGAGCTCAACCAAAATCATCTCATTCTAGGGGTTGTTCAGCTAAATGCAAATGAGCTCTATACCCCGCTCCCTCTCTTCTCTCTGTGAAAAGACGGTCTTGTTTACATTAGCCCCATTTAGCCGCATGTAGCCTGTAGCATCTGGACCAATCAGACATACAGTTATTTGTCACATTTAACAAATAATCTTTAAAACCAACAACCCAGCTATATGCTGGAGTTTTGAAGACAACCCCCCAAAGCAACGAACCCCCCAAAAGGGCTTAGTTGCCACGGTGACTATCTGATAAGAGGTTTTATTGCTTCAAGGAATGCACATCTGCCCATGCTACATTTGCCATAGGAAAGACACAAAGCCTATAGACTCTTTCCTATTCATTCCCAGACAAACCTTTCTTTGACCTTCCTATCACACATAGCCCAGGTCATTGTGTACAGTATTACTGCATTGTATTTTAATTTTGTCTGTTGTATTTTTATTTGTCTTTCTACTGTTTTATGAATGCGTTATGATAGATGACTAGTTGTATAAAGCACCTATGTCATGTTTGGTCTCTTTTAATTCGTATGTTGATGATCTAAAAGATGGTGTAAATTAGATGTTGATACCTATGCAACATATTAGTGTTTTAAGAAACCTAGTAGTTTTTGCATCAACACCCAGTCGAATTACATATGCAAAATACCATGCTCACTGACAAAGAGTCATAAACTTTCTCTCCAAAGGTGAAAGTTACCATTGGTTCATGGACCTCCTGGAGGCGCAGCCTCCAGAGAGCTTAAAGGCAAACGGTTGACCGCCTCCCTAGTTCTTCCCTCTCTTCACTCTCTTCACTCGTCTGCAACATCTACCGATTGCTGCTCGTGTGGAGGAACCCACGGGGAGCCTGAGCCGGCACAGGGCGTGCCTGGCAGGCCCGACAGGCCCAACACTGGCTCTCGACCACTAAGAGCCAGACACTTCCACTCAACTCCTGAATTCATTTTCATGACTCGCCTCAGTCAGTCAGTGGTTCTTTTAGAACCTAAGAAGATGAGCTAGAACTCTTCAGGACTTCCCTAAGCACGCGCCAGGCCTTGCGGCCTTGTCTTTCCATTCCCCAAGGATCACAGGACTTCAGCTGAGTCCCTCTCAGCTATTGGTTCTTCTTCACTTGTCACATGGGATGAAACTCCCAGTCACCATCGAGTCAGAACATCTTTGGAGTTCATCACTCTTCGGACCCAGAAGAACGTGATCACTATTCCAAAACCACCACTGCTCCAACCATCAAGACCTTCACCAGAGACTGCATTTGGACACTTGTTCAACGACCAAGGCAATGCAAGTATCGTACATTTAACTAAACAATACAGAGGTTTAGTATAAGTTGTAGACAGCACTGATGGTTTCACAGCAGGTGGTTAACTGACTTTTTTTTCCATAGCTTCATGCTCCTTCTCTCTCTCTAACTGCTTCTCACTGACCCTTCCCCATGTATGAGTGATTTCATGTTTGTTTGTTTAGATTAGTTATGTGTTAGTCCTTCGTTAATAAACTATTGTGCACAAATTACATGAGTTTTGATTCTGATTCTGCCTTGCAAATTAATGTCACTTTACGATTCCGATTCGAGCTACTTGCTCTAATGCAATGGTACTTTAAGAAAGTTATTTTCTGTGGCCAAGAAAATATCATTTCTTAAAGTTGATATAAAGATTATACTGAATGTGCGCTGGGCGAACAGATTAGTTGATGGAAAATTGATTCTGCTACAGTTACTACTGGCAGCTGATATAAGTAATTGTAATTAATCATAATTAATTGTAATTATTTATATACATTTCCCTTTGAGCTAAATTCGCAACAAAATGGTGGAGAACGCGGCAGTCGTTTAAACATTATTTGCAAGCAGATTCAATATCAAACTTGTGTGTTTGTCTCATAAATTTTATTAACGTCTTACACATGCAGCCTCTGATAACATCAGATAGACTATAGCTTGAATGTGCCCTACCACGAGCAGTAGAAACTTGTTCAAAGCTATAACACATCTTTAAATCGTACGATAAGAAACTAACCTGATATTAGCGAAGAAATCCTAATTTCTGTTGTTAGTAGAGCGTAAGCCTTCGCTGACGAAGAAACCTCAGATTAGCAGCCCGTATAAATGGTACCAGAATGAATTAATTTAAATTTGGGCGAAGAAATCCCCACTTTTAGCTTTAAATGTGGAAGTAAGTCTTCTCTGACGAAGAAATCTCAGATTAGCAGCTCACATAATTTAATAAATTCATCTAAATTTGGGCGAAGAAATCCCCACTTTTAGTTTTAAATGCATAAGTCTTGTCTGACAAGGAAATTTCAGATTAAGCGGCATTAAATAATCTGCATGGTGAAGAAATCCCACTTGCATTGATATTAAAACTGAGCGACGAAGAAATCTTGCTACAGTATTGTTATTGTAATGGTGATTTGAGCGATGTTCCTCACTTCTCCAAATTAAGGCCTTCTTGTAACTATCGCATATCATTGTAATCATGAAGATTATGCAAATGAATAGCGAATTAATGGTGTAATTCTAGTTTAGCTAACTAGAAATTTGCCATTGTCTGTGAAGTGAATGTGCTGATCTGATTTGTGAATGAAGTTGTATGCAAAAAGTCATAACTGACTGCGTGTAAGATTCCCATGCCTGTTTCACAGCAGCACAAGTTCTGCTCAGCTTGTGCGTTGTTGTGAACATCCATCGGTCTCTTAGCAACGTCTCACCCGGAAGTTGAGAGCAGCCTCTTCCGGTTCAATCTGATAACAGCATACACATCACAGACCCTTGTGTAAACTGAGTAGAACTGAGTGTAGCCAAGGCTAACTCTTTAGCAGCCATACAGGCATTTAAGCTAAGCCCTTTACCTCAACGGTTAGCTGTTAGCATCCGACTAATGCTTAGACATGTGGGAGTGTAAAGTGTAATGTTCAAGACACTCCTCTCCTCTCTCTTCCCCTTTCTCTTGGTTTCACCTCCCGTTTGTGCTATCGCTTTCTGTTTAGACGCAGTTAGGTTGGCCCTCCTCACATACTTGGGTTTTAACTGTGTTAATTTATTCTGACTTTGGTCTACCTCGCTTGGATTTTATTTATTTATTTTTTTTAACCTTTGTTTAGCTTGAATGTACCCGTTCAGCTAAATTGATTTTAATTAAGTCACCAATTTAATTAAATCAAGTTACTTACTTTTCCTTTAGTTTCCTAAAGCCATTAGGATATTTTCATTTTTCTTTCCTTATTTTAGTTTATCTGACCATCACTGTCTTCCCTCTCGGTATAGGATTATAGCAGTTCTAGCAACTGATGTCCCTTAATGAACCGTACAGGTCATTAGTAGACTTAATTCCTGTCTCTCCTTACTCCTTAGCAGTCAGGCCTGCTACATGAGCCATAGGCCCTGAGAAGACTAGAAACACTTCCTAGTGTTTCTGCTTATTTACCTTGAGATGTTTGATGTGTCCCTGCTAGCTTAGCTAACAGTCTCCCTAGATTTATGACCCTACTACAGCATGCCTTTGAACAAGGAACAACTGCGTAGTCATACCTCCTATCTTAAACTAAATAAGGAAAGCCCTTCCTTCTCCCTCTGTCTCTTTCTGATTTTATTTCAGTTTGTGTATTTGGTACCTTCATAGTGACCAACCCTGTGAACCATCAGTGTTTTGAGTAATAATTTGACTACAGGTAAAGCCTGGTCATTAGCTGACCCCCTTGCTTACAGCCCATCAAAGTTACTCAAACCCTCTCTTTGTGCTGACCTGCACAAAATCTTAGCACCCCCACCTCACTAGCTGCTCTAACCAGCTATTCACACCTTACACGGCCTAGAGAGCCGTTCCCTATACAGATAGCTAACACCTCTGTACGTACTTGCATTTGCCGTCTGCATTTCTCTCTCGTGTTCCCACAAGTGAACCAGCATGCCTCAGACATCCAGCCCTGCCACCCACCAGGAACACCTGGAGACCCTGCAGAGCACTGTGATGGACATTCTTCAGCCGAAAGCAGCCAACAACCTGCAGTGGCAGAGAAAGGAACAGCGGCACTGCGACACCAGGGGACACCTCACACCCAGCCTGGACAACCAGGAGCTGACCAGCATCATTTTCTCCTTGGCCCACACCCTCAAGGACCTCAGACAGGAGGTAAATGAACTGAAACTGCAAGTCACAGAGTTCCAAAGGGAACCAACACCTGCTCAGCAAGAGAAGGAACAGGACAGGCGCGAGGAACCTGACAGAACGGCACAACAGAAGGAAATCACCAGTCTTCAGGAGGCTCTGACAGCTGCTAGACACAGAGAGCAGCTTGAAAAGGCCACCAGACAAGATCTGGAAAGAGAACTGTTTCACACAAAGTCGCTGTTAAGAACAGCATACGTAGAACTTAATGAGAGAGACACTAGAATTAAGGCCTTAGAAGGCCATCTGCATGCAGCCAGAGCTGAAGTCCAAACCCTGACTCAGCAATTCGGCAACATTAAAGAGGAGCTTGACATGGTTCAGAGAGAACTGAAACAGTCTTACCTACTATGCATGGACTCAAGTAAAAGACCCCCTGCTGCACGTCACACAGTCAGCAGTGCAAACCCCCATGCCCCTGTACACAGATACAAAGGGGGGAGCCAAGACCTTCTGCTTAACACTTCACAAGTCAGTTTCCAGGAAACCTCTGCAGCTGCAGAAGGAACGGAATTCATTCAGACGAACTCTGAAGTGATACATGAAGTGACACTCAAAGAACTCAATCGAATGGCCAGAAACATCCCTGCATTCACACCAGAACTTGCAGGTGACCATGACATCCACGCCTACATGAGAGACATTAAATTTTTCCTTCAGTCTTGTAAATGTGTGAACTACCAAGATAGACTTTATCTGCTCTGGATCACCTCTAGCCCAGAGGTACGACGCTTCCTGGCTCGACAGCCAGGACACATCCAATCGGACTACCAGCAGCTAAGACAAGCCATCATTAAGGAATTCTCAGACCCAGAGTCTGAACACGGACTGATCGCTGCACTAGACACCAAACAGGGCCGGTATGAAACTCCACATGTGTACTACCACAGACTTCGACGAGCTTACTTCGGAGCTCGCAATGAACCCGGGATGGAGGAGGACACCAGCTTCAAGAGCCTCTTCCTCCAAAACCTGCATCCTATGGTGAGTCACCATTTAGGCATTCTAGCCTGCCCTCACTCAATGCCTATTCAACAACTGCGTGACCTGACACACAAGGCCTTTAACAAGCACAAGGCCTCCACCAAAGGTGTTTGTAAGAACCCACTGATTCTGGACTGCACAACCCAGAATTCAAAGCAGGCACCAGAAGGCACCCAGTATTGTCACAATGCCGGGCCCTTCTACAGAAAGACACTAGCCAGCAGAGGACATAACCATCGCCATGGCAACAGACCCAGGTTCCAGACCAACCACTGGGAGGAGCCATGGAAAAGGGCATCCTCAGCCTGCGAACACCACGGTATGTCCAGCAGCAGTCAGCCCCATCCTCCTTCACACCCTTCACACAGGTGCTAAATGGAGGCTGCACAACAACAGCTGGACACACCCACTGTTGAGTTACAGGAGCTGCTGACACTAGCAAAAGAGCTCCTTGAACAAAACTCCACTGAGAAGTACCAGAAAGGACAAACTTTGACTCCTTGTCAAACATAACACGGCATCAGACTCCTCCAGGGGAGGAGCAGCCCGCAAAACCAGCCGACACCCCAGGAGCAGCCAGACTACGTTGGATAGAGCAACGGGCCCACAGGCCCAACAGCCAAACCTCTACCAACACAACTCAGGCAAGCTTAAACCAGTGTTGCCACCAAAGCAAAGCAACACTGCCAACATCAGACTTTTAGTGACGTTCAAGCAGAACAGAGGGCTAACAACCACCTGCTGCCCTCCTGCCATCATCACTAGGTCAGTCTGAAACTCTCTTCACACTACCATCTCCATTACGATTCCCTGCGCCCCTCGGAATCACCTGCCCTCTCACAAGTGAGAGTTCAACCAGTTGTTCCAAACAACACCTAAAGCAACCCTTTGACCCAAGCCAAATTACCCCAGGACGACAGGTGACACTGCCATGACCCCTGCTGCACAAGCTCAAGGACCGGCACCTTGCTACTGTCTACACCATCACAGCACACCACCTGACAGCACCCTAACCACTCCTAGTGGCACCAACAGCCAGAGAGCCACCGCTCTCTCCCAGCCATGAGTGACAGGTGCATGTCTGATTGTGCTGCACCTCGGACATCGCTCGCTGTTGTCTGTTGGACAGACAACAACGTTCGAAAGGGGGGGAATATGTAGCATCTGGACCAATCAGACATACAGTTATTTGTTACATTTAACAAATAATCTTTAAAACCAACAACCCAGCTATATGCTGGAGTTTGAAGACAACCCCCCAAAGCAAATAACACCCCAAAAGGGCCTAGTTGCCACGGTGACTATCTGATAAGAGGTTTTATTGCTTCAAGGAATGCACATCTGCCCATGCTACATTTGCCATAGGAAAGACACAATGCCTATAGACTCTTTCCTATTCATTCCCAGACAAACCTTTCTTTGACCTTCCTATCACACATAGCCCAGGTCATTGTGTACAGTATTACTGCATTGTATTTTAATTTTGTCTGTTGTATTTTTATTTGTCTTTCTACTGTTTTATGCATGCGTTATTATAGATGACTAGTTGTATAAAGCACCTATGTCATGTTTGGTCTCTTTTAATTCGTATGTTGATGATCTAAAAGATGGTGTAAATTAGATGTTGATACCTATGCAACATATTAGTGTTTTAAGAAACCTAGTAGGTTTTGCATCAACACCCAGTCGAATTACATATGCAAAATACCATGCTCACGGACAAAGAGTCATAAACTTTCTCTCCAAAGGTGAAAGTTACCATTGGTTCATGGACCTCCTGGAGGCGCAGCCTCCAGAGAGCTTAAAGGCAAACGGTTGACCGCCTCCCTAGTTCTTCCCTCTCTTCACTCTCTTCACTCGTCTGCAACATCTACCGATTGCTGCCCGGGTGGAGGAACCCACGGGGAGCCTGAGCCGGCACAGGGCGTGCCTGGCAGGCCCGACAGGCCCAACACTGGCTCTCGACCACTAAGAGCCAGACACTTCCACTCCACTCCTGAATTCATTTTCATGACTCGCCTCAGTCAGTCAGTGGTTCTTTTAGAACCTAAGAAGATGAGCTAGAACTCTTCAGGACTTCCCTAAGCACGCGCCAGGCCTTGCGGCCTTGTCTTTCCATTCCCAAAGGATCACAGGACTTCAGCTGAGTCCCTCTCAGCTCTTGGTTCTTCTTCACTTGTCACATGGGATGAAACTCCCAGTCACCATCGAGTCAGAACATCTTTGGAGTTCATCACTCTTCGGACCCAGAAGAACGTGATCACGATTCCAAAACCACCACTGCTCCAACCATCAAGACCTTCACCAGAGACTGCATTTGGACACTTGTTCAACGACAAAGGCAATGCAAGTATCGTACATTTAACTAAACAATACAGAGGTTTAGTATAAGTTGTAGACAGCACTGATGGTTTCACAGCAGGTGGTTAACTGACTTTTTTCCATAGCTTCATGCTCCTTCTCTCTCTCTAACTGCTTCTCACTGACCCTTCCCCATGTATGAGTGATTTCATGTTTGTTTGTTTAGATTAGTTATGTGTTAGTCCTTCGTTAATAAACTATTGTGCACAAATTACATGAGGTTTGATTCTGATTCTGCCTTGCAAATTAATGTCCCTTTACGATTCCGATTCGAGCTACTTGCTCTAATGCAATGGTACTTTAAGAAAGTTATTTTCTGTGGCCAAGAAAATATCATTTCTTAGAGTTGATATAAAGATTATACTGAATGTTCGCTGAGCGACCAGATTAGTTGATGGAAAATTGATTCTGCTACAGTTACTACTGGCAGCTGATATAAGTAATTGTAATTAATCATAATTAATTGTAATTATTTATATACATTTCCCTTTGAGCTAAATTCGCAACACCGCTAAACTTCCTAACTACCACATTATAAGGAAAGGCGATCACAAAGATTCATAAAAAAAAAAACCCCTTATACTCACTTTTGCTGTAAGTGAAGCTGGATCATGAATGATTCACGCGAACATAGACGGATATATGTAGATCGGGAGGCGCATTCCCTTCACAAACAAACGTAATCCACTGCATCTTCAGCAGCTCAGATGTCGGGAGTAAATGACGACCACTATGTTCATTATTACATCCAGCAACACAACACCTCAATCACTCAATCAGAGATATTCTTGTCTAATTTACATCTCTGCTCTGGCATCAAAACATGGAAAGTTACTGGACTGTAACAGCTGGTCTAAGGTAAGAGCTCATGTCAGTCAACTATTGTGGGAGCGGCCTCTGTAGGTGTGACGGCACAATGACAGGCATTTGAGAATCGCTCGATTTGAAAAGGGGGATATTATTTTTACAGATTAATTAAAAACCACTGCATGGATTTTTATCATTATAAGGTAGATTTGTACGTACACTGCCAACACACATTAATGTTCAAACAACATGAAAAAGTGAACTTAGCATCCGATGACCCCTTTAAGTTTTGAGCTTCAAAACTTCCTATAAGGGAACGTAGTGAGCATCGATGCTTCCTGGTTTTCACAGCTATTTAGAGTGCACACATTTCAGTGCACAGTAAAAATTGTGATTAAGGCATCCCTTAAAGGAGAAGTCCACTTCCAAAACAAAGATTCACAGATAATTTCATCCAAGATGTTCATGTCTTTCTTTTTTCAGTCATTATGTTTTTTAAGGAAAACATTTCAGCATTTTTCTCTATATAATGGACTGATATGGTGCCCCGAGTTTTAAATTCCATAATGCAGTTTAAATGCGGCTTCAAACGATCCCAAATGCGGTTGTAAATGATTCCAGCCGAGGAAGAAGGGTCTTATCTAGCGAACCAATCAGTTATTTTCATTAAAAGAATACAATTTAAAATACTTTTTAATCTCAAACATTCGTCTTGCCTTTCTCTCCCTGAACTCTGTGTATTCTAACTCAAGACAGTTAGGGCATGTCGAAAAACTCCAATTGTATTTTCTCCCTCAACTTGAAAAATAATTCCGAAATCATCCTACATCACTGCAGAAGTACCGACCCAGTCTTTGCGAAGTGAACATGCAAAGAAGATCAAACACCCTTAACAAAAAAAGTAAAACAGCGATATTGGACGATTTTGAAGTTGAGGGAGAACATGAGATGGGAGTTTTTCAACATACCCTAACTGTCATGAACCGGAAGAAAAACAGAGGTTGTGATGAGCAAGACAAGACAAGCATTAGAAATTAAAAAGTATATAAATTGTATTGTTTTTATGAAAATAACAGATCGTTATGCTAGATAAGACCCTTCTTCCTCGGCTGGGATCGTTTACAACCACATTTGGGATCGTTTGAAGCCACATTTAAACTACATTTTGGAAGTTCAAAATCGGGGCACCATATCAGTCTATTATATGGAGAAAAATGCTGAAATGTTTTCCTCAAAAAGTTTCCTCAAAAGTACATTATTTGTAAATTGTTGTTATGGAAGTGTAGTTCTCCTTTAACCACTGACTAATGATCAAGAGACCTGAGAGATACACACCCATAGTTTAGGTAAATTTATAGTTAAACTGAAGACCTTGATTAGTTTGTTCAGGCACACTGGACTAGGCTGGAGCAAAGCGCATGTAAGTGGACCTCGAGAGACAATGTTGAGATCTCCTGCAATATGTTCTAAACATGACAATTCAGAGAGGCAGGATGACTGCTAGATTGATGACTTACAACTCTGCTTTCCAGTCCTGGGCATTGAGGACCAAAGTTCTGCAGAGTTTCTGGTGATCCTTGATCAGCTGCTCAGGTCTGCTTAATTGGTGTTGGAGCTATCAATCCACTGAAAAATAAGAAGCAATAAGAAGTCATAGATGCATTTTTATTTATTCTTGTTAGTCTTACTATATTCTTAAAATAAGTTATCATTACCTTGTGTTTTATTGATGATTTTCAGTCTCTGAAATAGAAAAGTTCTAGTAGTTATGAATGGCATCATACCAGTTTTAACACAGTGAGCAAAATGCATACAACATGCGACAATACGATAGAACCTATTATAATCAGTGATGCTGTCTACACTGGATGACGCATGGCGCAACACTAAAAATCCCTGACAGCAAACTGATGCCGTGTTCTATTTACCATGTACTGACACAAAGTTCAAATGATTTTCAATGGTTGCTCTGGTTTGGATTCAGCATAAACAGACAATCTACGTCATTGTGCATTGCGTTCTTGGTATACAATACAAACCACCAAAGATAAAAAAAAAATAAAAATAAAAATCTGTTTACATGAATATTTTTAAGAGCTTCTTACACTTTATTAGAATAAATGGACTAATATTTGTATCCCTTGTCTTATTAACATTTGTGGTCAGTTTTATGTTTTTGAAATAAGTCTCTTATATTCACCAAGAAAACTGCATTTATTTGATCATAAATAAAAACAGTAATGTTTATTATTACAATTTAAAATAACTGTTTTCTATGCGAATACGTTGTAAAATGTAATTCGTCATAAATAGAATGCGGAAGCAGTTTACTATATGGGATTTGTTGTGTTGTGCCGCGCCCCATCCAGTATAGACAGCATCAATGATTATAATGGGTTCTACTGTATTTTGTTGTGTCGTGCCACTTGCGTCCAGTGTAGACATGGTGTAAGCATGATGATGCTGCAAAATCAGGTTAGATCACTTTTTAAAACAAATTGAAATAGAAAATAGTTATTTAAAAATGGTGATTTCACAATATTACAGTTTTACTGTATTTTAATCAAATGCAGCAGTTGTTGCCATGCATACAAATACATGTCAAATCTGACCCTTAAACTTTTGAATGGTAGTGTATATTTAAGGTATTACTTACTAGTCATATGGTTCATAATGTCTAGAGATGTTTTTCGACAGGAGATACGCTCCAACTCTGGTGCACGGCCATTAGAATGGAAGATTCTAGGAAGGAACACAAACAATCTGGAACATAAACAATCTGTCAACAATATTTATTATACAATGACAGGTTTATTAGAAGTAAACTATAGCAAAGGTGAAATGCAGAAAAGAAAAATAAATAATATATAGAATATACAAAACAATACAGTTAGTAACAGAATTTACATTTTTAGGTTTACTTATTTAATGCTCATATACAGTGTTACTTATGTTTGTATGTTAAAGTCCATTTAAAAAAATCTAACAAGCAAACAAACATAAAAGTATATAGATATATATATAATTTTGCAAAAGAAAATTACAGATGCATGATGATATAGCCTAAATGTATTATAAAAGATGCATATGAAGTTATTTAATAAGCTTTCTCAGATCACCTGTGTTTTTTATATCTCTGTCAGCAGCTCCCTTCAGAAATTTTAAAATCAGGAACTTTTCCTGTGTCATAGAAGTTTTTTCTGAAACTGCTTAAGTCACAGGCCAAGTGGAATCAATGTTTGTTTACCATGAAAGGTCAAAACATGCTTAAAGTACTTTTAGCTCATTTTCACGCTCCATGTTAATTTTGTATCCGATTAACCATATATTGCATACTTCTAGGTTAAATAAATTAGCTTACTTCCTTTCATCCAATGAAAAATTGTCTGCAAAACCTTTATAAAAAAAGCAAAACAGCAAGTAACATTAATTAAGATGACATTAAAAGCCCAGACTTTCATAAACAAGAGCTTAAGTCAATAGTTAACCTAACGTACCTCTTACAGTTAGCATTACAGTTCAGATGCTAACAGACTTTTTCTCAAGACAATAAACCATTTCTATAAAGTAAATACTCAACAGAAGTGTGTCATTTACATGAAAGAAAGTGTCAGGAACACATGTATGTACTATGTGTGTAATATTAGAGACTAAACTTACCTGAAATTTGTGAAAACAACAGTGGGAGACGTGTTTTGCTGCTCGACAGTTGAGTTTCCGCCCCATTTCCATGGTAACTCCTTCCGCTCCAGACTTGAATGTTCAGTGCATGCGCCCATTAAAGCAAGCAGATGTCACGCAGAATGTAAATGTCATCATAAAGTAATATTATCTTATAAAATACATAATGTAAATGAAGTAAAACACTTACTTAAATACATATTTTAAATTAGATAAAACACTTACTTCTAGTGTTTTCCTTTTAAAAGCAACCTCCACCTCAGCACTGCATAGCAATTCAGATCTATGAGAAATGTTTAGGTGCACACATTAATATCATCATGAAGTAATATTACACATAATGTAAACGAAGTAAAACACTTACTTTTGGCATTTTCCTTCATAAAACCAACTTTCCCGTCTGCTCCGCGTTGTGATTGAAAGAAGATATCTCTCTGAGTAAAAGTTTAGGAGAGAACAGCACATAAATATCACTATAAATCAATATGACCTTATAAAATACATATTTTAGCAATTCAGATCTTTGAGAAATGTTTAGGTGCACACAGCATATTAATATGATCATACAGTAATATTACACATAATGTAAATGAAGTAAAACACTTTTCCTTGATAAAACCAATTTTTCCATCTGCTCCGTATCGTGATTGAAAGAAAATATCTCTCTGAGAAAAAGTTCAGGAGAGCACAGCACAGAAATACCACTGTGAGAAAAGTTTAGGTGCACACAACATATCAATGTGGTCATAATTATTAAACATAATGTAAATGAGGTAAAACACTTCCTTTCTGTGTCTGCTCCGCATCGCGAGTGAAAGGAAATAACGTTATCTCTCAAAGAAAAAGTTTAGGGGTAACATTAATTGCACAGCGCTCTCGTCTGTTCCGCATGGCGAGTGGAAAAAAATGTCTTTGAGAAAAGTTTAATGGCATACAGCACATTAATATCGTTATAAAACGATATGATATTACAAAACACATTTTGTGCGTAAGATTAAACATGCTCCGCATCGCGAGGAAAGAAAATGGCATCTGTAAAAAAATATTTCAAATGGGTGAGGCGCGCACTTGAGGAAATGTCCCGGATGTGAATTAGGCTATGTTCACACTTGGCGTCTTTTTTCAAACTGCCAGCGTCTGTTTTACATTATAATCCTATGGAGTAAACCGTCTTTTCAAAAAAGTCATGAGCGCTTTTTTTAAACGCCACCGCCGGCATCTTTTTCTGCAGCTCAGAGCGTCTTTTCAAGTTGAAAAAAGTTCAACTTTTATGAAAGAAACGCCCTACGTCAAGCGCCTTTTTGACAGCTGACCAATGACAAGCAAGTAGCCAGAACTGACCTTTCCATAACAACAAGAACAACAAGAAAAAATGGAGACCGTGCCGGTTGATAGACTTTTATTTTATTGTTGTTAACCGACATTCTCCTCCCCGTTAACTTTAAAAACCGACGCGCTGCCCACAAGGCTATGGGAGCCGCGCGTCGGTTTTTGAAGTTAACATGAACGCCGCTGCGCTTTGGGCGTCCCTTTTTCCAGTCTCGGCTCGCAGATCCTTCCTC